>NDXB01022301.1:16548-64316 GCA_002631895.1 Agapornis roseicollis
GGGGTGGGGGGGGGGGGGGGGGAACATTACAGTCCATTCTGAGCCTTACAGAACTTCACCAATCTGCCAAGTTTGTAAATAAAAATACTCAGTTGTGTGCTTGCTTCTGGCTTGAATCCTCTCTTTTTCTGAAATAATTATTTTGGAAAGTTGAGGATTTGGGATAGGAAAGGTGATAGAGTGTTTTGTAATGGTTTGTTATCTTGAGATGCCTGTGGCATGCAGTGTCTCTGTGTGTACATTTTAGTGTAGTGGAAGTAGATTCAAGATTAAATGATTATGGTATTCCTATAGGGATGAATCTGATAGATCTCATACACTGAGTGGTGGGGCCACATCATATAGATACTGGAAATCTTCTTTGTTTAGAGATGTCATCTATCATGGAGCTGCCCAACCAGCTTGCTCAGATTTTTTTTTTCCATGTCAGGTTGGTACAGAGAAGACAAGGGCTGTACAAAAGCAGCTTCCTCGGGCCATCTGGAATCTGGCTACTCCCAGCTGCTGCAGGTCAGAGACTAACTGGTCTTGTGTTGTCAGGTTAAATGTAATGTAGTGGTCTAAGAGGAAATCATTGCTTTTGTTTGATCTTCCTGTACTTGTTTCACAAGCTTTCAAACACCACTCACTAATCAAGAACATAGTTAAGTGCTAAGAGAAAGGAAGTAGTCCAGCTGCTATTGCAATAATCGAAGTACACTAGGAATTCGTAATCAGCTGTATAAATAGACTTCACAATAAAACCAATCAGTGTAGTGTCACAGGAAGTGAAATCATATGCCATCTGTATTCCTGTTCTTTCGCTCTGAGGGCATAGGGTAGCATTATGTTGTTGAATTGATTTGAGCATCTTTGCACCAGAGGCATGAGCTACATGGAGGAAAGTCAACCTGAGATTGCAGGTGCTGGAATGTGCACCTTCTCTCTGTCAGTATTAAGTACCTGCTGAAACACCTAATTTTGATTCTGTTAATCTAACTCAGTCTATTTTTCAGAATACTCAGCAGTTCATCTACTCCTCTTTTTCTCTCTCCTTCACCATTCTGCTCTACTACATCACGAGGTAATTTGGACTTTTCACAAAGGCTTTTTGTGTGTCCTAGCAAGTTGCACTCCTTGTCCCCTCCACATCTTGTTATTCCAGAGAAGATGTCAAGCAATGGAAGATCATGTTTTGTTCTAAAGGAAGAAATACTTAATGTTCTATATCACAGCAGAGGAAGAAGTTGCGTTTTTTTTCCTCTGTGTATGCCTCTGTTCCGCCTCTGTGTTGTGTGTCTTAACCAACTGTGAAGTTACCAGGCCACCAAAGGGAGTTATAATTACTTGGTTATTGCATTATAATTACTGTGTTTACTGTCTATTAAGATTTTTAGGGTAATAGGTTTAAGTGATTTGAACATGATCTGTAGATCTCTTGTTTTGGTGATGTTATTGTTGGTTTAGGCAGTCAGGGCACTGAAAGATTTCAACTTGCCTAACTTTCAAAACTGGGAGAGGTTGAAACTTGTGTTACTCCCCTAACAAAAGGCCTCTCTATTTGTGACTGATGTGTTAAGAAAATTAAGATATGAAATTCTGCTACCTAGGAAAGCATTAACTAGGTGATGATACTAAAACTTTTATGTTATCCTGTTTTGTTTGTTTGTTTTTCTTGTAGCTGCTTCTTTCTTTATTACACATTTTCTCAGATACCTTCTCAAGATAATACAGCTAATTACTGAGCTCTGTCCTACAGTCTGGAATATGAACGAGGTGCCATTTCTTATAATTATGTGCAATTTGCTCTGCAGTGTACCCTTTACCAAAGTTCACAGGTTTTAGGTTGGTTTGGGGTTTTTTTTTCCTTTAACTAAACTATGATTTTAATGCCAATTAATATTTTCAAATATCATTCATGAGTTCTTTTCCACTATTACACTTTGTCTTGATCTTAATGCTGCTAGTATTCATGGAGCTGCTATACCCTGACAATAGATAAGTGTTATTTCTTCTGAACTGTTACTCTTTCCAAGGCAACCAATGGGTTTATTAGGAATGTGGATCATACAGTTATATGCTTGTGTCATCCACCAAATTGTAAGGCTTTGACTTCATGAGGTGGTCTTCTTGATAGAGCTGTTTGTTTCTTTGGTGACAGTGTTTTGTAGACTGTGTTCTGGACATTGTTAGTGGTGCTTAGGATCTGTTTATGCTTTGAAGTTATAGAGAAGATTAAGAAAAAAATACTGGTGTATTTATAACCTTTTTTTTTTTACGTACATGTACACTTTTTGAGTCAGTCTGAGAGCTCTTGTAGGAAACACTTCAGATTGCAATTCAGTCGCATAATTTTGTTTCTGAAGAGCTTTCAGTGCTTAATTTGAAGCCTGTATAGAAAGCACAGAACCTTTTGCTGGGTAAATGTTAATACTCATGATGTCACTACAGGGTTCAAACCTTTCAGCTTTGACCTCCATACTTTTTTTCATCCTTCAGAAGGTTTGTTCTGTGAAGGGTGTTTCACTTGCAGAATTGGCCCTCAAGTTGTAGAAAGATTTCTGGGAGGAGGTAAAGCAGAGATTTTTGTACTGCTTCAGAGCCTCCATGTGTGCTTGGATTTGTTCAGTTCTTGCAAGTGTTCTTGCCTAACATAGGTAGGCCTCATAAGGAATGCATGTTCTTGCAGCCACCTTATGTCTGTCCTCAAGTATCAACTCTTTAATAATAATACCTGGCAACAGCTTTCACTTTCCTTATAGCAAATTTTTTTTCTTTTGGTAGTCTGTATAGCTAAGTCAGAATCAATTTTCTGGACATATTCATTCCTCCATGCTCCATATTTTCCTTCTACTTCATTTTCTTTTAGTTCTGTTTTTCACTTGAATGTATCCTTGTTTTGTATTTGGATGTAGCCCATAAATACTTGATAATCAGTGAATATTTGTTCTCATCTCTGAGACTTTTGTTTGTGTTTGCATTTATTTATGTGCTGCTGGTTGAGGTAAGAATGCCTTTGTAATCATGGGGTGTGCATTGCTGAAGATTTCACATACCTTTGTTAGTATTTAAGTTAATGGTATAATCAGATTCATCTGGTTCTGTATACAGAACATACTTCTAGGAATGTAACAATAACCAAGATTTTCTCTGTTAATTCAAAGCTTTCATTCTCTTTTTCCCCTCCAGTAACATGGAATGCATTGCTTTTGCATTGGGCTTACGTATTACCTATCGCCAAATACAGAGCGAATTTTGTGTTTACTCTGCTTTTACTTGTGCCTGTGCAACCAACTTAAAAGTTTAAATAGCTTCATGAACTTCTTTCAAATTGAACCGGCAGATTTACTTGTAGTTGAAAAAGCCTCACAATATGCGCATTCATTTTACTTTTTACCCTGTTTGTAGATGAGTAGTGCTTTGATCGAATATTTGTAATCTAGTAGCTGCTCTCCAGAATTTACATGAAATGTATGGCTTGTCTTCTGATGCTGTCTATGTTTGAGTGGTTACTTAGGGTGTCCTAAAATTTGTGTCAGTAATGATGCAAAATTGTGCAAATACAGTGCTGCCTCCTCTGAAATCTATAAACCAGACCAGGCTGTGGTCTTTCGTCTTTTTCCTTTTTTTTTTTCTTCTTTAATTCTCTGCAGCGGGTTCTTGCCACTCTGAGTTAAATTCAAAGAAGAGGGAGGGTATAAATCTGCCTTTAAAGTTGGATCTCTTAACATTACAAGCTCTTTCACAGCATGTGGGTCTGTCTCAAGTTTATACCACACAGTTCTGTCAAACAAGTCTCGTACAGTCAGCAATCATTGACACCTTCATTGATAGCTTTGGTAGATGGAAAAATAAGTAGAAATGTATTTCACTATATATTCTGAACACTTTTATTTCCTTGACTCTGTAAAGATGATTCTCTCGGGGAATACGGAGACAGTGAGGGCAAGGTTGAGTAGCTTTAATTAAATTGCCTTCGTTGTACCAGACCCTGTCTATGTAGAAATTCATCTCCAGGAATGTCAGACATCTGAATTGTTTCTTACTACAAAAAAAAGAAAAAAGTAACGTTCAACTTGAAGCCTTGTATGATCTTTTTAATGTAATCCTAGCACTTGATCTGACCTGTAATAATGGTGGTGAAAGTGTAGTGTAAACAAGTACAAAAATACCCAAGGAAGACATGGGACTAATGTAGAGCAAATCTTCCTTGGGTCACATTTTAATTTTATTTATTACATTTAGTGATTTTTCTTTCTACAAGTAACACTAACAGCTGTGAAAAAAGGAGGAGAGTTGATGTAGTTTCCTTCTTCTGAAATAGGTAATCGTTCTTGACAATCTAAAGTAAGTCTTAGAAGCTGTGACTGACATTGTGATCACAGTCAGGCACTGCTAACACAGTGTTGTGTCCATAATAGTTACACAGTGCAAAATGTTGTAAGTGTAATAGTGCTCAGAAATGGCAAGAACTAGAAGTGTGCTGCTCACTGCTGGTTATCAGAACTACAAAAAAGCCAGCAGAAGGGGGAAATAGGCTGAAATCAGAGTGGAGTAATTTTGATGTATGCTCCTGCTCACCTGCTTGTGTACTACCACCTTGATGCAGAATTAGAGTAGGAATTTGTTCATAGTTGAAAGTATGAATGTCTTTTATCTTTTCATTCTCTGGACATTTTCATATGAAAAGGAAAATCATAAAGTATTCATAGGTAGATATTTTTGTTACCTCATTTTGAACATTTTCATGAAAAGAAGACACGTTGGTTTAGATTACTTGACTTCTCTTTTTGTTGTTTTTTTTCCAGAAAACAGTAGTCTATTTGGGTGAAGCAGTTGTATATAAGTGTTTGCCATAAAAATGTGAGTACAGGCTGTGTTTCTGAAGCATATGTCTGTTTCAAAGAGCCTGGATTATAAATACAAAAAATCACCTCTGATTTTAGGTCTTTAAATTTAGAGTTGCTGCTTCTGTGGTGCTTAGGCAAGCAAGAATAGATTATATTGAGGATCTTCAAATGTTTTTGCTCATCAGTTTGTCTCCATGATTGTGTTACTACCTCATCTTGCTGTCCCTTTTTTTCTCTCTTTTTTTTTTTCTGCTGCTGTTTACATTTAAACAGTAGTGGTTTTGCACAGTAGGGATGATCTCTCTAGTGTAGCTAAGAAAACAGTGTTTCTATGGGTAATACATGCATTTTTAAGTGTACAGCCATCTGCATGCCTGCCTTTGTTTCATCTTGCTTTTAATTTGGTTTGAGTTATGAAAATAGAATGACCTGTTCCATTTTCTCTGTAGTCGGATTCCTGTAACTCTGTTTTGTTGTATCTTTGGCGTTGTATGTAAGTTCACAAAATTAAAACCAAGCATTTACGTTAAAAATAACGAAGGCACCCTTCTATTTGTCATTTTCACAGGAGCGATTGTGACCATCTTGCACACTATTATTAATGAGAATAAACTTGAACTTTGAAGTCCTTTCATCTTACTGTTATTGCAAATGTATTTTAAATGGTTTCCTGTCAATCTAATAATATAAAACTGTGGTGTGTTATTCAGTCTCGTTTATTCGTACTGTTACATGTAAAAAAACCTCATAAATTTAAGCAGCCCTGTAGGTTCTATATTTTGCCTGCTTGTTTGTTGTTTTGTAGCTTTGGTTATCCCTGAAAATTTTTAGTTAGAAACAAAGATTTTCCAGGAATACTGTGGAGCATTTGAAAAAGTACATGATCATCTTTAATTTCTGTCGTGAATATTTTCCAATATAAATCATCATTTTAACACAAATTGTGTGCCAGTAGCATGTCGTTAATTGGCATAACTGGATTAATACTTAAGTTAAAAAGTTGTTATATACTTATGGGTTTGTTTTGATGGTTTGGTTTTTGGTTTTTCTTTTTTTCTTCCTAAGGTGCTGAATAAGAAAGAAATTTGGACTTCTGGGAAAGGAAGGCTGAATGTCAGGCTAAATTTGGGGTATCTTGACAAGATGGTTGAAGTAGAGTTTGGCTGGTTTCATACCCCACTGCCACTTGTCTAAAGACATAATTCAGATTGTAAATATACTCTGTATTCTAAGTATGTTATTATATTATAATTTATGAACTCACACAATATTGACTTTAATGATTGATGGATAACCAAGGTTCTGGGATGATGTGCAGAATGGGTTTTCTCATTAATGAGAAAAAACACAGCTGTACAAATTCTGTTTGCTAAAAGATTATTTTTCAGACATTGACTGGAGATGTGACTAGATTGTGCATAATCCTTTAACTAACATTACCTTGTCTCACAGAAACAATTTTCCATTTGTAAGTGCTGTGAATGTGTTGTATACCTTTCAAAAGCACATCATCTGTAAGTGTCAAAAATGTGGTTTGTTTTTTCAAATAGAACAGCTGAAAGCTAGGCTGACACAATCAACCATCTTAACAGCTCCTGTGGAAAACAGCTTAGTTTGTACAACTTGCCTTCATCTCTGGTTGTTTAGTTGTTTTTTTTTTTCCCAAAATCATTAGTAGGCAGTAGTACATAGGCACTGGAATTTTTTCTCTGACACCTTTTACATGACTATCTTTTATTCCTGCAGCTGAAGCAATCTATTGTGCTGAATGTAAAATGTAAATGGGGCGTGTCAAGGTAAAATATCTTGCAGAACTCATGCATACTGTAATAATCAATGCAATACTGCAAAATCAATGATATGTAATGTCATAAGCTACCTGGACACATGCTTTGTTCGTTATCATATGAGCCCATGGCTAGTGAATTACACAGTAGGGTTAAAATCATAAGAGTGAATTTAATTTTATACAGTTGGCTTCTTTATGTTAATGCAATATTTTTCTTCAGTGTGCATAAGCAGGTGATATTCTTTAGAGGTTGGTATTCTGTAAAATGTAAAGACATTTTAGTCTAATTTATTTTTAAGGAATGAGAGTTATTCAAATTCCAGTTTAATTTCTTTTATCATCTACAGTTGTGTACCATGTGCCTATGGAGATTTTTCTCTTGGTCTGGCATCTATTTTCATGAGAGTGCTTCTCTACTTAATGAATTGAGTAAACATTTTAATAAGCATGACTTTGTTCTGCTCTTGGGGAAACTCAGACTTATCAGCATGGGTCTATTGAGAAAGGTGAGCAAAGGTCCTCTGAGTGTGCCAAGTCAGCAGTCTGTGCATGCTGGGGCCAAGGAATGCATTAAAGAGACTGCAAGTTTAACAAGTCAGAACGTTTTCATTATTTCCATATTTATCAAACATGTCAAGGAATGTGATCACAAGGTCTTCCAGGGATTAACTGCTCTATTATTTTGATTGTGTGTTTTTTCTTTAAATTGTGACAAAAGCCAAGTTCTCAGTGTGCAGTAGTGCTTTCATATCTATGAATGTAAAAAATGACTGGCTGATCTTGGAGAGCCATTCTGAATGGCAGGCAGCGTCCTCTAAATGTTTAATCACACACTGCAACTAATGGGGACTTATGCTTTGGGACATGACTAGTATTTTGGCATGTTTCCCATGACCAAAAGCCTGGAATGAATTTTCTGTAGTGTCTGTAAATATACTCCTGCAGATCAGCCAGTCAAGAATACTTAAAAACATGCATGTGATCTGAGCGGTGTATTAATCTCTTTAGCCTTGCAAGTGCTATCAGAATATTTTGAATGCACTGGCTCAGCAGTGAGCACAAGATTTTAAAAATTGGAATTAATTGGAAATTAATCTTCTACCAATACTGAGAGCTAATCAGAAAAGGAGAATAAGAAATGAGTGAACCCAAGCACATGCAAGGGACACCTGTAGAGAGAAGTCTGTTTGCAAAACTGGTTTGATTTCATGACTGGCTTGCTGAAAACTGATTCTAGGGGTTCTTCAGTAGATCGCTCTGCCATTTACTGGTGTTGGGTGCCTCTCTTGTATCAAAAGCGTGAATAGGATGATGGTAACTGAAGTGAAAGCTGTGTATCAGGTATCTAGAGGTGAAAAATAAAAGTATAAGAATGGGTGGAAGGGTTTTCACTATTTTTGATACCTTTTTGTTATCCAAGAGTTATATTCGCCAATCTTAGATTTCGTAGTTTAACTCATGTTCCTGTAATCAAAGAAATAGGATCACATATATGTATGTGCATGTGCTCGTGAATATGTGAGCAAAATTGCCTTTCAACTTCTGGCCTGTTTCAGCCAGATTTGAGAGAAGATTAAAAAGCCCTAACTTTTCTTATAAATGTGATGAAAGTAGGTGAGCAGCTTAAGAGGGTGAAGAAGAACTGTAGGTGCCCCTAACCATAAGAGAAGATTCAGCAAGTCCTCAAAGTTCTTAATCTATTGCAAACAAACAAGCAAAATACTTTGAGTGTAGTATTTGGGCTTTAAAACCTTTGGAAGAGCAATGATGAGTTCTGGTTGAAGAATTGATTTTATGCTACAGGAAAAAAAGGAACTGGGGAATAACTGGAGCCTTTGCAATTAATGTAGGAATATTGATCAAATATAGAAAGAGACCATAAAAGAGTCCCTTTGATGTTCGTGAGTCTAGAAAATTGTCGCATCTTGTTTTCATTCACAGTGGTTAAAAAAATCAGTTATGTTCTGTTGCCATAGGTTTATTGGGTTGAAACAGAGATTTGATGCAAGCTGTTACTTGTTTTGGGTATAGTGCCTTTTTTTTCTTCTTTGCCATCTTTTTCTTATTATTTTGGCATTTTGAGGGGTGGGGTTTTTTTCTTCAAACACTTGCATTTATGTGTTCCAGCTGGTTGTTCATGGGCTAGATCCATGGGACATTTTGTATCCTGCTGTCTTTTCCTTGAGGAAGAATGGACCACACATACAAAGGCTGTACTTGCAACCCATGCTGATTCTTGCATGTGGGCAGCAGTTGTTGCCCGAGTCACCCGCATGTCAGTATATATGGATAAGTTGGAGGTGAACCTCCTGGCTGTGTATTTGGCTTTGCTCTTTCACCTGATTGTTTCTACTCCAAGGTTGGGCAAGCTTAACTAAAGAAGGAGGTACTTTGTGCTTGTCACTGTCTGGAAAGCTGTATAACAGTATATATAAACACTGAGTGTTATAATACTCCTTGGGTGCTTCTTGGTAAAGATCAGGGTGCTTTTCTCTAGCAGTTTTGGAAGAGTACAAATCTGGTCAGAACTCTGACTATTAATGAAATCTTCAGGTATTATTTAATATTTATAAATGTCCAGAAGGTGCTACCGTGGCCTTCCAAATTAAGGTAGGAAAGAGAACTTAAGCATGTTAAAGATTGCTCTAGGCTGGCTCATCTGTTGATAGGATTGATAAAAGAAAAAATAACATTTCAAATACAGTAAAGTCTGTCTGCACTGGCTAAGTGTTTTAGCATCTCCTTAGCCCAGCCTGTTAGCTATACATGGTTCTTGCTGAGACAGATCTGTAGTATATAAAGGGCATGAGGCTGAAAGAAATATTTACTATGAAAATCTGCTTGCAAAATGAAAATGGCATTATTGCCTTTTCACTGTTACATAATACCTTTCATCTAAAGATTTCAAAACACTTTTAATACCATTGAATTAAGCTTTAAAATGTCCCTCTATTATAGGTTGATTATATTCCTTGTTTACAGATGGGAGAGAGATAGCTAAGTCCAGCACAAAACATGGCAAAGGGAACTCTTGTTAAGAGCCAGGAATAAACCCCAGGAATCCTTAATCCCAGTTTTCTGCTTTAGGCTTAGATCCAGCAAACACTTCTGCAGGTGTTTTAATGCCTGCACTGCTTTCATGCTTAAATACGTGAATAAGTACTTGTGGGAATGGGGATATAACAATTTAGGAGTCTTGCCTTTTTTAATCTGAGAAACATAAAATGCCAAGTGTATTTCAAGCTCGTCTTGGGCTTTGCACTCTAATATATATATATATTAATAAATATGTGGGAGATTATGCTAGGTAAGCAATTGTTTTCTTTTTAAAAATATTCACCTTCTTATGCCCCAAAGACTCAAGTGCAGAAAGTTTAAATTTGTCATGAGAATGCAGTTCTATACATGTTCAGCTTGGAGTGAGTTAAGGATTCAGCAGTGTGCAAATTGTTTTCTTTTCAGAAGTCCATACAGAGGAGGACTGAAAGGTGCTAAAGGAGTTGAATGTTCTTGAAGATAGCTCAGTGGAAAATGTTGTTAAACAGCATCATAAATAGTGTGAGGTCATGCATGCACGTCCTAATAACAAAAGTTTATTTTGGTAAGCGCTGATGGGTCATCATTTGGAAACAGGCAAAATAGTGTTGTGTAAGCTGGTCTCTTAGAGAGGGCTGAGACCTCCATGGGTAAAATGAAAATGTGATTTTAGAAGAGATGCATCTTAGAGATAAGCAGAAGTCTGAATGCAGTCTCATAACAGACTCTTGAGACTTTTTGTACAATTTGGTGGGAAATCAACTGTGTTTAAAAGATATAAAGAAAAAATTAATTTAAAGAGGAGCTGCAACTATTGTCAAGACTACCAAGGCTTTCTTGGTGTTCAGGAGCCTGAAATACCTTTGCTTGTTTACTGTACCAAGTTACAGATAGGAAGGGATAGAATCATAAAATCACAGACTGGTTAAGATTGGAAAGAACCTTAAGATCATACAGTTCCAACCCCCCTGCCATGGGCATGGGTGCCTCACCCTAGACCATGTTGCCCAAGGCTTTGTCCAACCTGGCCGTGAACACTGGCAGGAATGGAGCATTTACCACTTCTTTGGGCAAGCTGTTCCAGTGCCTCACCACCCTTATAGTAAAGAACTTCTTCCTTATACCTAACCTGAACTTCCCCAGTTTAAGTTTGAACCCATTCCCCCTTATCCTGTTGCTACAATCCCAGATGAAGAGTCCCTCTCCAGCATTCTTTTAGACTCCCTTCAGATATTGGAAGGCTGCTATGAGGTCTTCGCGCAGTGTTCTTCAGGCTGAACAAGCCCAACCTTTCTCAGCCTGTCTTTGTACGGGAGGTGATAGGAATGAATATAGGGGTTTTCCCTGTGCAGAAGAGATGAAGTATAAGATGAACTTGTCTGATGCTACAAAAATGTCGTAGCTAAGTTGAGAAGTAACTTACACTTATTGTAGAAATTAGTATTTCATTAAGTAGTGTGGCAAAGTGCTTTGCAGGTGATGCACCTTTCAATAGTCTGACTGTTGTGAAAACAGTCACTTAGTGATCTTCTTCCATTTTCTTACAGTTTCAGAGACGTTGCTATTCAAAATAATTATATTGCGGGATGAGAAAGGAAGGAAAAACTTGTCTGAAGAGTTTCCCAACATTTACAAAGAGCAAAAATGTTTTGTGTATCTATTTGCTTAATGTCCATTTGGTGATTGTAATACAACTGGTTTATATGATTCTATGATTCTCACTTGAGCTGATGATAAAACATGCAGAATGAAGAATATTTGTTTGGTATTGCAGCAGTGAAGAATGACAGGCTACCTTGTGTTCAGCCCAGGCTAAAGCTGTGCCGCAGTCATGAGAGAAATAATGCAGAACCATTTACAACCCATTCATGTTTCTTAAATAATTTTTCTACTCTTGTTACTGCATATATGCATTCAGGCCCAGCAGTATATATGATGCCACTGGTAGGCTCAAAGCCTAAAGTCTGTCTTCCAGTTATTTTGTGAGATGTCAGGTAAAAAAGAAAATGTATATATATATATTTTTGACAAAACATTGGTTTTCTTCTGCTGCTGGTAACTACTTACAAACAATGAAATAAGATCTAATTATTTAAAACAATTTTATTAGCATAGGACTTTCTTGCAATCTTCTCAATCTGGTCAGCGGAAGTATGTTAGCAATTTTTAGCAGGCTTTGCTTTCAGACTTATCACCTGTGATATTTAGATTGCCTATACTGCAGGATTAAACTTTACTCATACATTGTGCACATCATATACCATATTCTACTTTTGCCCTTTGGCTGAGATGTAAAGTGGCAGATAGGATGGCAAAGACAGAAGTCTTTCCTTGAAAATGCTCTTTTTTGTTAGGTATTCAGGTATCAGATACAAAAGCATCCAGATTTTTTTTTTTTTTTACATCTGTATCAGTTTGTAACCTTCAGGCATATGCTACAGCATGAAAGAGGAAGAAGAAAATGTGTACGTACTCCTGGTAGGTTTGTGTGTCAGTACGGGACATGGAATGGTCTGGTGGCCTTATTTCCATGACTACTTAGGTGGCTGAGAATCATGTTAGTGTGACAGTAGCACTGGTACTACCTTTCTGTGCTAGTGAGATGTAAGGATGAGTTACATACTGCATGTTATGTACTGTGTTCATTGGTCCTGCAGTTAAGAAGCACCAAGTGTTTTGAAGATTCACCCTTCTCATCTCTGCTCACTGACTTATGCACTATTCATGCTTCAAATACTCAGGTATAATCCCTGTTCAACGTCAGATATATTTTCAACTCCTTATTTCTCCCATTTGTGATTTTGTTGGCTTGAGAATGAGGAGCTCTATTGAATTTGCATCACTTCTGTAAATGTGGGATTTGTCTTTGATATTTGGAGGTTGTGATGAGTTGTGAACTGAAGCTCAATCTTGTGGTACAACAGGATAGAAAGAGAATGTAGCTGATGGAGCTGGGGAGCAAGCATACCAAGTAGGACCCCAAAGGTGCACCAGAATTTCCAAATTACTTTCAATGCCCTTGGCCCCACTCTGTGTCTCTTCTGTACAAAAAATCTCACGCAGATTCCCACAATTAATTTTGATTTTCTTTGGCTGTAACTGGTTCTTGCCACATATTCTGAGAAATTCATGGAACAGAATACTGTTGCCCTAATACTTGTGTTTGAAAGAAATACTGGTTGCTCATCACTCAGCAGTATAATACACAGTTATGCTGTAGCGAGCAGGTGTGTGCAGAGATTTTATAAAAGCTGTTCTTATTATTTTTGTTTTGTTACAAAAGAAGAGGAACAATGAGGACAATTATTCACCTTGCTAAACCTGTGTTCTGAGTCAAAATTGTCTTTATTAAGCTATAATAGAACCAACTATTTGAATAGCAGGAGCATTCTTCCCACCATGTGACTTAGTGAGAAAACATGGATGTAGTTGAAGTCAGGGAATGGGGGACCCCAGAGTCTAGCAGGGGAGGGAATAATTATGTATTTTCCACTTGGATTATATCCAACAACAACAAAAAAATCTAATTTCCTTTTTCTTCTCTGGGGTAACATGATGGGAAACATAAGCGACAGGAGTATGGGCAAGTGTAGAGAAGAAAGGTGCAAAGAGGGTTAGCTGGTTTGACCATGTCTGTAGTCATTTGTGCAATCAAGCCAGTCATAGGTTCCCCTGCCTCACCCTGTTCACTTGCTGATGGAGCCAGATTTCTCTTCTGCTTTGAGAACTGTGTTTGCAGCAGCAGCCACCTCCCTGTTCAACAGCAGCACCTCCCTGATTCTGTGGGAGATCATCTTCCAGGAAGCTGACAGCAGATCTGTTTACCAGCAGCAACTGGGGACAGAGGAAATTGAACCAAGAATTTTTTTGCTTTTGTCTGAATAAGTGAATGAAGTGTTGAGATGGGATCTCATCCAGAGGAACTTGTAAACCATATGACTTTGTCTTGGTCATGCAGTATTAAAAGTTGTACTGTTTTCTTACTTAGAATAGTGTGTTCGGTGTTATTTAAAATGTGTGTTTGAAAATAATTTGGCTTTAAAAAAAATCAGTCATGCAAAGTTGACTATACTTTGTTTTATGTTTAGAATTCTTTACTCCAGGGGTATATAGGATGGTAGAATGTCACTAAAGTCAGGAACCCGTTATGCTAATGTGTGTCCAGTACATATGCACCAGATGAGGTGGTTTGGGCAACAGAATGCTTGCAGTCCAAATGAGCATTGACATTTGGGCTTGTTTTGAAATCCCAGTTCATGCAAGAGAAGCTAAAGGAACACTTGGTTAAAAATAGTCAGGATTAGAATGTAGAAAGCCTTAACAGATGGGTATATGTGTTTCAGGACATGTGTTCTGAACTTCCATTTCTTTAACAAGAGGTTTGCATGCTGAATTGATTACTCCATAGCTGTTTCCTGCATAATTTCTTATGGTTTTGGCTGAAACATCTTGTACCAGCCATTGTAGAGACAGGGCACTAGGCTCAGTTGGAGAGAGTAGTTTGGTTTAGTAAGCCTTTCTTCTGTTCATGGTCTGCTAAGTCCTTGCTTCGGGCTGCCTCATGACTTACAGCTTGGAAAGTGTAACCCCCATAGTGCTCAAGCCTGCCTGCCTGCCCTCAGTCTCCCTTTTGCTTCAGCCTGTTCTGTCAAGACCCTGTCCTAAGGTCAAGCTTCCTTTCTGATCTGAGGGTCCTATTAATGTTTTGCAAATTTTCAGAAAATGAATGTAGGGCTTCTACATGAAGTAGTTAGACATAATTACTACAGCTTTCTAAAATATTGTAGTCATTCTTAAGATTAGATTTAGTTTCTTAGGCCAATTTTTCTCAGGCAAGCTTAAGCAGAGCTGACAACTAATATTGTGATAGAGATGGGAGTCAGTTTAAAAATAAATCTTTTAAGTTTCCTTTTGAATGGAAACCCAACTGGGAAAAAAGTTTCATTATATGTTGAGTGATTGCAAAAAGGGCTTTAGTATATTAACCTTATCTATAGATGTTTCACATACCACTTCATTAACATTGTATCCCAATGAATCTTTCTATTTGTAACTTCCAGAGCTGGAATTTCTAGGGATGAGGCAGCAGCTATCAAAAATACAATTAGATCTAATTGTTGTGAAATAAGTATTTTATTGGCACAGATGACAAGAGTTGAGAAATACATAGTATCTTTCATCTGTGCATTTCAAATCACTTTCCAGATGAGCTAATTATGCCCTCTAGATAATTAGATGTAACTTATAAATAAATAATGGCAAGTGACTTGCCTGGTATCACATAGCAAATCAAAAGCCGCCTAAAATGAAACCTGGGAAACCTGGCTCTAAATTGCCTGCTATCAGCATGCAGTCAGTCTGTAGCTCCCAATGTTGCATGTAAGATGTATTTGCACCAGGCTTGAATTTTCAGATCTCTGTTGCAGCTCGTACTTCATTGCACAGTGTTTCAGGGTTGTTGCGGAAGATGAGCAGAGCTGCTCCTTTGCAGGATGAAGTAATGCTTATTTAAAAAGGCAGGCTATGGCGAAAGTGTGGGGAATGCTGGTATAGTCCTGTAACAAGGTGGAAGCTTTGACTTTGTTAAACTGAGTCCTACTTTGGGAACAGTCTCTAGGTTAAATAAACAGTAGTTTGATGTTCCCCTAACACAAAGGATTGCTTTGTTTGAGGCATTGCACCTACTTGAATGCATTTTGTCGGGTTTTGTTTGTTGGTTGTTTTTTGTAGTGGTTGAGTTTCTTTGGTTGTTTGGGTTTTGTTTTGGGGTTGGTTCTTTTTGGTTTAAACTGGAGGTCACATTCATCCTGAAATTTTAGGTTTGGTGTGTTGGTTGGCTTGGCTTTTTTTTTTTTCCCTGCCAGTGTTGGTAGCATAATTCCTTGGTGAAAGAATGGATTGGTATTTTGTCAGTCGAGTACCCCCTTTTGGTTGCTCTGAAAGTCCTCTTCTGAACCCAGATCTAAACTGTTAATTTTGGAGTACTGATTATATTGATAACCTTCTGCTTATGCTGTCTCTAGTGAAGAATGATGTACCCCTCTAGAACTGTATGCATGTAATCTGTGAGCTAAGGAGGATTCAAGTGCCTCACAAGTAATGAATTAGGGTGCCTATAGCTCTTGTGTCAGAAATTCCATTGTGAAAAGCATGCTACTGACTGTACAGGACTTACTGGTGGGCTGGAGTGTGTGGTAATGCTCAAAAGCAGTAGGTATCTTTGAGTATCTTTGCTTATATTTGAAATGAACCTTTTAAAGGCTTAAAACAAAAGTTTTCTGCCCACATCCTGAGACGTCCGTTTTGATGCATGTACTCTGGCAGTACCCACATACAGTGGGCAGGGCTGACATGCTCTATCCAGTTACCCTGGAAACAGGAGGTATTTGGAATTCAGAAAGAGAATTCTGTTCTAGCCTGTGAAACTTTATCCAGTTTCTTTGAATGTTTTGGGGGAGGTGGGGATGGTGTGTTTAGGAGATTGAGTACACTTCTGTTCAGAAATCAGGGAGTCTGGGTCCCTACGGAAGGACAGAATTCATGGTTTCATGTTACAGGGATCACAAAAAAAAAAAGAAAAAAAGATGGCATTTTTCATAAAACAAAACTGAGAACTTCATAATGTTGATGTTTGTGAGGATAATATCTTTGCACAGTCTGATCTCATTACGCAAGGAAGAACCATACAAGTTCTGTCTGTGAATAACAATGCACCTTTTTGTATATGGCTTTTTTCCTTTCCCTGAAGTTAAATAAGAGCTTGAGAAAGACTCTTCTGAATTATACTGCAACATTGATTTTTATTTTTTTAATTAATAGCAGTTATATGTTCTGCATACATAAGCATAAACGTTACTTGGCAAGAATTACTTCTTATCACATTGCTCTTAAGGTACATGCAGAAAGGCAAATCAATTTCTCATGGGAAAAGTTCATGAAAGTATGCAGCAAATCAGGGCATTAATTTAAATAACGTGTTGTTCACCAGAATTAGTGATGGGGCAACATGAACTGTGAAGAACAATAATAAATTAATTTGTCCTGGAGACAAATAGATTATAGTGAAGTTACAGACACTGTAAGAAAAATGACACTCATAATGGCTACAGATTACCAAGTAGTTTTTCTGCCTGTTGTGCACTCTCTATATGGAGACGCTATGATTTGACAATTTTGTGAGTTACCTAAAGATTAAATAGCAGTTGTATTAAAGAGAGGTGATTGTTGAATCCATGCTTTGTAGGGAGACCAGATTGTGCTACCTTTCCTTAACATGATGCCATGTTCTGAAAATAATTCTATCAGCTTCACTAGTACTCCTTGCAGAAAAAAGCTGTTTGACGTGAGTAAGGCTTGCAGATAGCAAATACATGGCTTTCTGCTTACATTGATAGAACCAATACCATTGCAAGAATATCTAGCTGAGTTCTGATACAGGATGGAATCCTTTCAGGTAACAAGATACATTCATATCATAATAACTCATTATGAAAGTAACATTTGGCTCTCTGATGTTTGTAGGAGATTAAAGATCAGATTTGAAGAGACATCCAACCCAAATTAGCATTTTGTTGCTGCTGGGAGTAGTCCTGTTTTGCTTTATTTTTTTTTTTTTCTCCCTCCCTTGTTCTGATGGACATCTGATCCCTTGGTAAGTTGATTGAGGTTACCAACTTCCAGAAGGCTCCTTCTGAATATGTGAGCCTTCTGCAAGTGAATTGACTCATTGAAAGATCACATGAACATCAGACCTAATACAAGGGAAGTATCAGGAATGTGTGGCTGGAAAGGGGAATGCTGAGAGAAGAAGGAAGTCTGGGACTTGTTTTTGACAGCAGTTGATCTGTTACCTCAGCTCAGCTGAATTGCTGTTATTGCACCTTTTCATCTGACTGCTTTAAGTTGGTCTAGTTTTTAAAATGCCAGTCTGTAAAATAATCGGTACATTCAGAGAGGTAGGACTACCTGAGAAATGTAGTGACTAGAAAATAGTTCAGTCCTACCAACAATGAATTACTCTGTCAAGTGGGAATAATGGACTTTCTGCTGGTATGGTGAAGGGCTTTGACTTTTTGAAAGATGTCTTGTTGTTAAAGAGAATAAACTTGTCTCTTTCAAAGCTTGTATTTCTTATTTGGTAGTGTTCTACCATTCTATGAAATGAATTCAGTTATTTCAGTCATGATACTGTGGCTATCATGTTGCAGCACAAAACCAATGTGTGTGCTGCTGTGTTGGCCCTTGCAGAGTCATTCATGCAGCAGTCCTTCCTGAAGTGGAAGAAAGAGCAAAGTTCTGCTACATGTGCTGTAACTATATCGAAGAAATACGCAATGTCTGTCTCCTTATATGATCCAAGACTCTTTCATCATCTGCAGGCACAGACTTTTTATGCTTTCAGAAAAAAATGCATATGCTTAGAATAATTTGAAATAGACTGTTGGGTAGGTTTTATTTATTCTAAAGCTCTTGAACTGGAAGTAAAAAGTGCAGAAAGCCTTAGAGGCGCTTGCTGTTCTTCAGTGATCTGAAAAGCAGGTGCTCTCAGTGCTGTTGATTGTATTTGCAGTGGGTCAGAAAAGTACTTGAGCTCATGGTGCCAGGCTTAGCTTTATCTTTTTTTCCAAGGCAAGATACAAAAGTATCAAGAGAGTCTGCTTTTTACTGACCTTGGAATTGTATGTGGCCAGGCGAGAAGTTGGGTATTTCCCTTTTAAGGTTTCAAAAATGGTCCTGGCCTATCTTAAACCAGGATTTTAACATATTCCTCTGCCTCTATAGTTCAAGCAGCAGACCTGCATTATACTAGATTGTAGCTCTGCTGCTGTGACCATGTTTTTAATTACCACATTACTGGTTTTCTTGTTTGTCCAAGCATCAAGGACTTCCGTACTCCAGTTATGTGCTTCTCAGTAAGCATTTACGCAAATAAGAAAGCATGATAAATAATCTTTTGGGGTGAGTATTTAAACTTAACATTTTAAACTTAGGGTGAGTATTTAAGATTTATGTATGTGTTTATAAACATAAGCATATGAAATTACCCTTTGTGCACATATTAAAAGCTTCCTTCAAAAAGCCCAGACAAGTCACAGGTTTGTTCAGGTACTACAGAACAGGAATGAACAATGCAGTGTTAATCGTGCATGTCAGCAGTGCAATGTTTCTTCCTGTGGTGGCTATCCTGTTGGCACCCAGTTAGGGATGACTGTTCCTTGCTTTGGTGGATTGTACCTTGCTAAAGCCTTTCTATAAGACTATTTATGTTTCCTGCCTGTGCATCTGCTACAAACAAGCACCCTGTGAAGTCCATCATGGTTGCCCAAATCTTTGATTAGAGGTAAATTTAGGTATCATCTCAGAACAACAGTTTGGGGGAGGATTCCACAGGTAATAGTTGTATTTGCAGTAAGTAAAGCTAGCCTTGTAGTGACAGTCTAAGAGTAGAAATCCCAGGGTCTGTAATCTGCTCCTGCCTTTGTCCTAGATTTAGTTCTTAATATAGACAAGTCACAGCATGTCTCTGCTGTGAAATAGGGATTATACCTACCTACTTAACAACAGTGTAAGTTTGCTACCCTCTCTAAAGAAAGAAGGTTGTAAAAGAAGTGCAAAGTGGCATTTCAGCTGTGTTTGTATTTCATTTGAACTCTGGATTTCCAGGGTGAAGGAAAACGAGTATTTGTTTTACTGTCTCAGACCCCCTTCAATCCAAAGTACTGCAGCTGGAAAAAGACTTTTTTTCTCACCCGAAGTTTCCCACTTTTTTTCTTGCTCATGTGTTTTGAAAGTGTTCTCATGTTGCTGCATCTGCTGCTGTCAGTTATGCCAATAAACTGTTTGCAAGGTGGCAGTTCTTGAACTTTCGTCTAATATAAATTTTTTTCAGGGTCTGAGCCACTTTAATTTCCTTGGAACTGAGCCTCGCCTGCTCTGCATATGCAGCAGTACAAGCCTTTGGGGCAACTAAAGTCATGAACCATTTGACTATTGGCAGCTGGCTTTTTGTTGTTTCTAGTTAAAAAATAGGAAAATGGGGGAGGTATCCATGTTAGTGTCACTTTTCTCTTTGTTTTTTTTTTGTTGCTTTGTAACATTTTTGTGAAAGATTTTTATGAAATATTTATTGAAATTCCTTGGTTTGGCTTTTACAAATTTTCCTACTCAGTGTCTGTTTTATTCAGTGCTTCAGTGCTGCTTTGCTTTGCTCTTTTTATTGGTTAGGAAGTGAAGACAAATAAAATAGTGCTCAAAACATGGCAGCGTTGGTTGAACATTTGATTCCTGTTGGAACATGTAACACACAGTGCTGTTCCCGGCTCATCTTTTATGACTCATTAGAATCTTTTCTAGAGTCTTTGCTCCTGCTACATTGGGGGGAGGAAGGGGGATCCCTCTTGAGCCTTTCATGTGTTTTGGTTTAGTTCTCCTTTTGAAGGCTAGCACCTTCTGGGAGGTGCCATTACCTGTTTTTACCCAGCCTCCTTCCTTGCATTGAGGACTTAAAACTTTCTTACAGATTAACAGATAAAGTGATTAACAAGGCTTCAAGCAGCCTCTTGATGGAACAAATCTTTTTGGGTACCTTTACACAGTGTTAGTAAATTGCTGGAAGATTGCTTCTTATGCTTTTTTTTTTTTTTACTTCCTACATTCTTTGGACTATGTGGATAAGTTACCTGTGTCTGGAGAAACAGCCGGATTAACAAATTACAGAAATATGAAAAATAACACGTTGCATCCTTTTTTTTAAAGCTTGGGGTGCCTGGTAGGAGTTTAAAATAACAAACATCCATCAGTGTTGTTTTCTTGTTTCAAATAGCAACTGTTTGAAACATCTGCTGTCTAGCAGTGTGTAGATAACATACTTTATTAGAAAGTCACATGTCTGGAGAGCTGCATCTGAGCCAGTGTGGTTTTCAGTTTTTTTTTCTTTTACAAGAAGCCATGCTGCTAATCTTTACTCAAAAACTTGGCTTTTGGCTGATGTTCCTCAACCTCAAAGCATGTAATTTGGCTAACAGAGATACTTTCTCCTTCAACATTTGTGAAGCATATAGGTATGTAAAGAGCAGTGAACTCTGGCATAAGCAGCCTGTCATATTATTCAGTCATTTTGAGCTAAGATTTTTGCTATTGATCTTACAAAGCACTCGTAGATCTTGGCTAGGTCTGACTTTCAAAATGGGGGTCAGCATGAGTTAAATGCAGGCTATGATCTGTTTTCTAACAGCTTTGTTTGTGCATAATTTTTCTACCTCCTCTGTTGGTATATTAGTATAAATCACTGTGACTTGTTTGAAGGAAGTAAAGCAGTGCTGCGTAACAACTGCTAAGGTTTCGGACTTTATTTTTTTCTAATGTGTTTGGTTTAGACAACAAAAGATTTCATTGTGAGAGATAAAGGTAATATTTAAGCATCTAGTTTAGCATTTATAAGGAAAGGAATAACAACATGCAGAAACAGACTTTTGTTCTTACTGTGATAGCCAACCTCAACAGTAGATCCAATGCTGAAAAGTTTGATGTAGCAAATGGTCTCTGTTGAGATTCCAGTTTATGTAGTTACTAATTGAACTGGTAAGGAGTGAAAAAGCTTTTCACAAAGCTTTTAGTTGTAAAGAGTCAAATAGAAATATCTGCCCTTGTAAGGAACTTTGTGGGATAAGTAGAATAAAACAGTCTTTTGTTTGCCTTTTTCAGTGGTTTGGGAGAACCATAGAAATGTAAGTACTCATCATAATTTAACAAAAGGCAGTACCTCAGTTTTTCACCTCAGTCCAGATCCTACAGTGAGAATGAGTTCAATTCAGAAGAGGAGAAGGATTTATGGGGAGGATGGTTTTCAGCTGCCTTTATGTTGCCTTAGGCTGTTTTTAGAGTTTTTGTTTGTTTCCTCAGTGTGTGATATTGCAGCAGTCTTTGGCCTTTACCCAAAAGGTGATTGTGATGCTCAGAGATGATCTTCCCACTTCACTGACAATACACTTTATCTGCTTTCAGCTTCCCCTTCAGTATCAGGAGGCAATAACACTTTGATGGTGAAATCCAGCCAGGTTGCCACTACTTTTCTGTACAGTGGAACCTTTCCAGGTGATAGCTGCTTTGATGGCCTTGCCAGCTAGAATTCACCCTTGCCCCTTAAGCCTGTGCCTCCTGTTTCTTGCCAGCTGCTTCTATGGCTGAGAAGGAAGAGTGAGGAGCTGAAATAAATTCTGTCTCGCCCTATATATGAACATTCATCCCTTGTCCTGATGCCTCTGGAGGCATTGGTGCTACTCTCATTAACTGCTTAATCGTAATGATGCTAAATACTTACAGAGTCAGGAACAGTCTACAGGACTGTCAGTGCAGGTTCATTTTAATGAGGTCTCACCTTTCCATTTTCCCTACAGCATAAAATGGTTACTGCAGCGCTTGGAATATGGCCTCCCACTTCGTCACTGTCTTTAGCTTGTAGGATGGCAGATGCTGTTACATTGAGAGGCTTGTGGCAATGTTTGCTGTCAACTGTCTGGAAGTACTTTGGTTTACATTGAAAACTGAGTTCATGAGACTAACAGTTGCAGTAGGCATAGTAAGCACTTTTTACTCCAAGGTTTTTCCACAGAGCCCTGAGAATCCTTCTCCCTGGTGGTTCTGTTGGAAGTGATTCTCCCTGTGGCAAGACACAGGGCTAACCAGGGGAACTGTTAAAAAGAGAAGTGCTCAGTCCAGTGCAAGTCTATTTTCTTGGTTTCAGCTGAGATAGAGTTAATTTTCTTCAAAGTAGCTGGTACAGTGCCATAGTTTGCATTTAGTCCGAGAATAATGTTTAATGCTTAAACCAGGACATCTATCAAGTTAAGCTTTAAAATATTGCTAGCAGAAGCCATAAATTGGACATCTCTATAGCAGCACTGCCTTTAGCTTGTACTGCTTTGGTGTTTTGAACGCAGAATTGATGATAGGCAGGAGGGTTGGAACAAGATGCTCTTAAGGTCCTTCCCAACCCAAACCATTCTATGATTCTGTCTAATCCTATTCATAATGCAGAAGTGTGTATTTCTGAGATAATCGCATTTGTTCTTGCTGTGTGTTAGAACATGTTCAATGACAGAATAATATTTTGCCCAAAGACAGCAGATTAATTTTGCTCCATCAGGACTCTTCTATCCTCCTCCTATTATTTACAGACTTCAAAGCTGAAGCTGTGCTTCAGCTTCCATTTTTTAGGATAGATCATGTAGATGTTAGTGCCATTTACCAAATTGTTGTAAGCAGCACTGGTTTCTTCTGCCATTTTGTGTGCAGTGTAGAGCTATCAAGCTGTAATCTGTGCTAGCTGTTCTCCTGTTACTGACTCTGTTACTTCTTGACAAGCCTAGGGAAGGACTATGTGGTCAAACTAGCACAGCTGTTACTGACTACGAGGCTGCTTTACTTCAGAATTAACAGTAACAGGTGTGTGAGTACCTGCTGATGGTCAGTAGGGTTCAGGCATTGCTCAGACATTGTAGCCTATTCAGTCCAGGATCTGAAATCAGACAAAATTCTTGGATTAAGCTGGGATTAACTTCTGGCATAGTCTATGCAGTAGTAAGGCTCTGAAAACTAGGATTCTCAAGGTCTTGTAGTTTAGTCATTCAAACTCAACTGGAATACTTATCCTTTCAGTTTCAGTATCCTCAATTATGAAATGATACTGTTGATAACACAGAATTCTGAAGTGTGTGATAGTAGAAAGGTAGTAATGCTAAAAGTCGGAGGGTTTTTAAGATTCCTTTGGAATACCAGTAATTAAAAAAAAAGCACTGTGTTGTTATTCTTGGGTGTTTTTTTCTGAATAAGAAAACAGCCTTGGAAGATCTCCATGAATTCTCAAGGTTGTCTTCATCTTGAGATATTTGACAGCAACTCCAAATAACACTGGAGCTATTGTTAGAAGGGAACCTGATATTGTTATTGTTCCACTTAAATGGAGTTGTGTGAGGAAATGCCAGCTCTCCTATTGAGGGAACTCAATCAACTGGAAGAGTTTTTGGTTTCTTGCATGACTAGCTGCCAAACAAATGGGAAGAACTGATTTAATCCAAGTGTGACAGCTTACTCAACAGGCATTTGAAGGAGTGAAATAGAAATGAATGTTCTTTGCAGGGGAGATTTCTGGAATGTAAATCTCAAGTGGGAAACATCAGTTTTGACATGGTAGATTTTATATACATAGACAAAAGCCTATATCTTTTGATTGTATTGCATGAGGCAATACAACATCTTAGTTAGGTTATTGAGAGGAAGACCAGTTAGTTTGTATCACATGCCTTTCATGGAACTGAAGTTTTATTCTATTCCAGAAACTCCTTGCTCTTCCTTTTACTCGCATGTATGCTGGGTAGGTAATACATGGCTTGATTCCCTTACAGGTCAGAGGAATTAGCAGCCTTGGTTGACTTGAGTGACAAAATACCTTGACATTGAGCTGCATTTCAAAATTTGGGTTTCTTAGAACCTCTGGAGTGACTTGTGTCATCCAGTTACTTTAATTGAGTTTAATTTTGGGGATGGGGCTTAAAGCAAAACAAACAAAAACCAGAAATGGTGTTAATGAAAAGAGGGGGGAGAGAGGAGGAGTCACTGCTTAAATTTAGATGGTAGGAATTCATATAGACCGGTTTGTAGATTTTGGAGATTTGCTGGCAGTTGGGTAATGTTAAATACCTCCTGTTTAAGTCACACTAGCACAATTTTTAGACGTATTTCTGTTTACTTCTATGGCAGGTGTGAAATTTTTACCATTTAAAAGTAAATAAAGAAACATGGGAATATTTATGTAAAATCATCAAGGTTTAAAATGTTGGTACATTGTACAAGTTTTAGCTCCTCATATTCCTTCTTCAGTTTAATTAGATGTAATGTGAAACCCTATCCTACAGTACAGGGTAGAACTTCTTGCAAACAAAAAGCTTTGGGATTCATTAGCATGGGAAACATTATGGGACTAAGGGTAGGTAGCATTGTTTGGATTACACTCTTAAGAAACAAGTGCTTGGCTGATGTTAAATACAGCTAAAATAAAGTTTCAGTACTTTTTGTGTGTACTAACTAGCTATAGTGTAGGAAGTGCAAAAAAACAGATATAAATTTTATAATCTAGGTTGATCGTCAGTTTTGTAACAGTGTTCACTTGACTGGAGCAAATTTCCTGAGGATTAAGGACCAGATGGAGTTAATTGGCTCCTCCCAGTCAGTCACTAATCTTCAAGGAGTTGGTTTCTGTGCTTATGCATAATTTCCTAGGATTCAGTGAATTTGTATTCTGTGGAGAGGGAGGAAGGATGAACGCAATCTTGGCAAAGTTTCAGTAATGTTACTGATTATCTCCAAATATTTGTGCTGCAGTATCAGCAACTAATTAAACTCTGCTGCATACCTTTCTCCCTTAGTAGTCATATATTGCTTGTTGTGATATGGCTGTATTTCTCTGCAGATTCAGTGTGTCTCAAATAGGGAAATATAATTTAGCATATGAAAATAACAATCATCATCTATTTCTAGAAATGTTAATTGCACATTTCACTGTGTGCCCTTCTTTTTGCTGCCTGCACTATGGAACAGATTCCTCACCCAATCTTTATCAAATCAGAATGAGCTGGCCAAGGCTTCCAGGCTACCTGGTTCATCACTTGCTCATTGGACAGCCAATTGCTCATTAGAACTGAGGCTGGTCCCAGAAAGACAAGCCAATGATGTCAGTTGAATGAGTTCCTACAAGTTTTAGTTGGTGTGTTCAAGGTCAGGGAGTGCAGAAGTTCAGTATTTCTTGCCGGGTCCCATTTAAAGGGCAGCTTCTATTTCTGTATGATTGGAAATTCTGGTGGAACAGCAGTCTTTAGTAGTAGACAGTGGGAGCTTTGGACCAATTGTGTTCCTTTGATAAACTGGTTGGAAGGAGGGAATTTCACTCCAGAAAAATTTGGGTTTATGGCTGCTTCATAGTTCTAACTATGGTCGTCTTTAAACCAGATAATTATATAGTTGTGGTACCCTAAATGCAATAAGTGTTTTGAAGTCCTTACTATGAAAAATAACTCAGATATGTGAAAGGTAGAGGAAATATAAATGTGTAGTGAGTATGATGATAGTGGAAAAACCCCAACTTGATAAGTAGATAACTGCATGAGGTGAACATGGGTTTGGGATTTTGATTGTTTTCGTTTTTTGGTTTTTTTTGTGGTTGTTTCTTTTTTTTCTTTATATGAGAATAGCCAGGGTAAGGAGTAACTTCAAGCATCTCAATGAAAGAAAAAGGAGTTTTAAATGAGGCTAGGAGTGAGAGAGATGAAGAAAGGAGTTTGTGGGAAGAGGACTGTATGAATGGCTGATTCTGTGAGGAGGACTAGCAGAGGAAATGTGCTTGGTTGGTTTGTCATCACTTTCCCTCCCTTTTCCTTTCCTAGTCAGCAGTGATTTTCCTTCATTCTCATTGATCACTCACAGCACCTGGAAAGATGCTGGTAAGTAGGCAGAAAGGTATGTACTTTTTGCCTGATAGTTGTCTTCAGCACTGAGCTTTTCTGGGCTCCCAGTAAGGATGCTGTTGTAAGCAAGAACCACAGCTTGGCAGGCTCTGGAGCTGTCATGGAGGATATCTAGCAGGAGTGGAGTGCAGGGCAGGTGTGAGTATCTTCAGGATTTCTTGACCCAAAAGCTACTTGTTTTATGGAAGTAATTCTAAAGCTTTTCCTCTTAACTTTTTGGGCAGGATTTGCAAGTGACTTGACATATTTTGAAGTATTTCATTTTTCAGACAAAACAGGAACTGTTTCATCTGTAGATAATATCACTGTAGACATAAGAGACAAGCTTCATGGCTTCATAAGCAGGTGCAACTGTATTGACTTGAGAAAAGTTGCACATATATTTGCCAGTGGTGAATGTCTCCTGTTTCCACCCACATAACAGTTGGGTAAATAATGATGCACACTATTCTCATAAGGGGATTATAGCAAAGCCACAATGGAGTTTATTCAGTTTTGATAGAATCAAGTGACATCACTTGGTAGGCTGATAACGTGATTTACCATACCAAGGATTCAGATCTAAACCAGATTCAACTCATCTGACTTGTGCATACAAAGCATTTAACTGAGTTCGAGATATGTGTTTTCTGTCAGCTCATTTATGAGTTTAGTGCAGGCATGTTTAGGATCAACCATCCAAGGTCCTCTTGTATCTAAAAGGGACTAAATTAAGAGCTTGTGATGCAGCAGTTTTTACTGGCATGGAATATATAGAGGAGTGAAAATGAAATAATAAACTTTTCTACAAGCATGTCTTAAGTCATATTGGTGTGTTTATTTGGGACTCAGTACGAGGGGGTAGGCAGGGGGGCTTGTCTTTCCCAGGCTCTGAGCACACTTCATTAGGGTTACTTTATTTATATTACAAGGTCAAATGTGATCTTGGTGCACAGGCCTCTGACTTAAACAGAAATTCCCTTGATTGTTAGTGAGATTTTTTTTTTCTTCCTCCCAAGTCACTTTCTGACGTCTGGCCTGATTGAAAACAGGCAGAAACTGGCACGGAACAATATTATGTCATCCTTTGCTTATATTTCCTACCCACTCATTCTTTATTTTAATGTTATATGAGGTCTTCACCAGAGTGTGACATATTGTTATAATTACATCATTTGGAAATGTGTTTATCCCCAGGAGTCGTAATTTGATTTAGGAACTGTTTTCCCTGCTTTCAGTCTGTTATTCATAGCATGGCATGACCATCAGGCTTCTGCAGCAGGACTTGACACACCACTTTAAATATTTGCAAACCAAAACACAAGAGTCCATTGATGCATGTGGGGAGGAAAGGAGGAAGGGGACATGATTTAAGATTCGATAAAATTCTTGCAGGTTGAATAAACTCTAATAATATTGTGGTAGTTTCTGTGTAGAGTATTAATTCATTCATCTCTCTTTGCCATATAAGCAAATGCATTTTTATGAGTGTTTTTATATATTTCTGTAGGGTGCTTGTAATGGAACTGCATGTCTGGCCCTTGGCCTTGTGCAATGGGAAGCAATAGCTCTTGAGCATGTTTGTTGAGGAAAATTGCTCTGACTATTAGCCATGGTTTTTGATGCCTGCAGAAAAACATATTTAATTAGAAGACAGAAGTTAAGGAAACTTCACTGTAGTGTTCAAAAACATTTCAAGATCTGCCCTATGAATTGAACAGCTGTGTAAAAGTGGGAAACTGCCATTTTTGTGATGATAAGAAGCAGAGCCCCATGATGTTCATCAGGCAGGGAAAAGCTGCCACCAGAGGTATCAAGAGCCTCCAGAGATGTGAACTTCAGGCTCAGTCCACATTTTCAAGGCTTGCTGTTACACAAAACATATGTATCTCATATATCCAAAGAATATATCCAAAGGTCCAGAGAAAAGGTATGAGGCATGCCTTTAGAAAGCGTATACTAGAGGTGGTCCTGCAGCACCAGCTGTCTTTAGTGATCATTAAACTATTTGCTTTTAAACTTGCTGCTTGATAAATAGTTGTTGGTTTTTATATTTGTATATACAAAATGAGAGAGAGAGCATTGAAAACAAATAGTGAATTAAAGCCCACTAATCTTATCTTTTGTAACTAGTTTGAGATTACTCATGTGAAAGGAACTTTGTAGGGCCCTACCCAGGACTGTATTTTGGTTTGTACTGGATTATTAAAGTATTATATATATTTCACTTATATTCTCTTTCAAAGAAGAAACATTTCCCACATTTCAATTAAAACCTAGAGTTCATATGTGGAATAAATTAGGATGGCTTCCTTTCTGTGCACCTAATTCTTAGTCTGGACAGATCGCAGGTTGACGTAGTGTTCTGGCCTGATGTAAAGAAAAGTCATGTAGGCGTGCTTCAGAATGTTCTTAAAATGCATACAACCCTCATGAGGAGTTTTGGCTGCTCTGGTGGCCTGACTCTGCTGTCAGCCTGCACAACTGTCAGGGAGTCCATCTCTCTTCACAAAAATGTATTCCTTCAGTCTAAGTTATTACTTTACACAAAAAACAATGTTATAACCATTTGCTACCTTTGTCCCATTATCGTTAGGGAACAGTAGTGTTTATTGGGATCTAAAGAATGAGTCCTGGGAGAAATAAAGGTCACATTCACACTTTAGATCTGCATTTTGTGTTCTGGGTGCTAATTTGAGTCATGGACTTGTGTTGAAGGCAATGCAGATGGTTTGGTGTTTTCCAGGTCCCCTGCTGTCCCCTGTCCAGCACTGGGGACTGGTTTCAACAGAATTTGCTCTTGCAGTCTCAACTGCTGAATCCCATGAACATAAAAGCATACACCTTGAAGAAATTTAGGTCAAAAATCTTAGCTTGTGTCATTTTGCAGCCTTTTAAGCTAGTAACACAATATGTAAATGTATTTTTTATATATGCTGCTTAGCAGGCACTTTGAATTTGTTTTGATCATCTGAATTCCTGGATTTTTCATCATCAGGCACATATTAAACTCCCTCTTACACTATGTCCAACTCCTTTTGCTAAGGTATGGTTTTGCAGTTTGCATTGATTTTATGTCTAAGCACAGGAAACAAATTCAGGGATTTTGTTATCTTGTTTGGTTTTCAGTGTACTCTTGCTCACACAGCTTTTGCAGTATATTTCAGAACTTTGCTGGAGATAGTTGTTCATGAGATTTCCAAGTCATGGACTGATTCACTGGAGAACTTTGTCCCGTATCTGCATGGAGAAACCCCACACAGAATCCTTTTTTTTTTTCTGTCGGAGCCTTGCATTCCAGGTGCATGTTCATGAATAGGCTTTGCCTTTGTATTTCTTGGAAAATGTACAAAAGGTGTTAGGGTCATAATTTTGGTTTTATTGCACTGATTGCTTTTAGGCACATTCTCCATTCTGGAAAAAATTCTGCTGGCCCTGTATTCTTAGTTTCTCCCCTGGACTTTGTCTGTTCTTCACTGTAAGTTCAGACTGGTGCTGTAAAATTATCTCTCTTTGTTCAAATAGCATTTTGCTTGTTTATTTTTTGTTTGGAGGATTGGTGTGAAAAAGCTGGAAATGCCTGTATTAAATCTTGCCTCTACCTCTGAAGCTGGAGAAAATTAGTTATTCAGAGTCATTCTCACAGGGGGAGCTTGAAGTGATTTTGATAGTTACATAACAATGAAGTGCAGCACAGCTGCTGGAGAAGAGCTGGCTGGAGGCTGGCATTAATAATTCGGATGTTATGCTGGGTGGGAACAAGTGCAATGCTTAAGAAGTGTTTCAACACTGAAATAACATCAGTCAATATGAATGTTAAAGAGAAATTGTCAAAATTAAGCATAGGTATCCTGAAATAAGGTTGGGTTTTGGTTTTTTTTTTTAACAATAGGAAATAATGAAATTGAAAATTAGCATTGATGTCATTGAAGCTCACAGAATACTGATGATATATTTGAGTTTCTTATGTGAAAAATACTTTTTTTTTTTTTGTAAACAACTCCCTGTTCCACCCGAACTCTTGAATTCTCTTTTGGCCTTTTAACCTCACCTATTTTAAAGGATGAACATCCAGGATTATTGTAGTGATCTTTTATGTGTTCTGGTATTTTAAAAGCAGTATCTCGGCATGTTGGTTATTTGATTAATGACTGACTGCCACACAAAAACCATAGCAGTTCAGATCCTTGAGCTTAAACTCTCCTCAGAAGTTTTGTTTACAGGCTAAGGGACCATGAGCAAAACTGTTTCTTTGAGGCTCATTCTTGTCTTGGGTAAAATGGGACACTGGCGTCCTCTTTAAAAAAAACCTACTCTATTAAATAGCTATTAGCTCAGTGTACTCTGTAATGCGATAGTGCATTTGCTAGAAGGTCATCAAGCTTTTCTTGCTTCTTTGCGTATCAATGTGAAGTTCATTCTGCTCAGATCTTAAATCTGCCAAAAATGTGTTTCATCTCAGAATTTTTTCTCTAAATTATTTTCTCCTATGAAGTGGTAGTTTACATTAACATACGTAGAATTTGTCATTGTCACCTCATTTCTGCTGTGCTTACTTGTGATAGGGTAGTTAAAAATTACTTGCTGGGGATGTTTAATGGATTTCATGGTCAGGCTGGGTCAACGAAGAGTGGGGTTTTGTGCTGTAATTTTTTTTCTTGTCTCTCATTTCTGGAGTTAGATTCATGTTTATAGGTTGTAAAGTTGTAGCAAGTAATGCTGGATGATATATGGCTACAGGGAAAAGATTGCAAAGAACACGAAGAAAAGTTCAAATTGCAGAATGAGCTACAGATCTCACTTCTTCCTTCTGAGGTAGATGCAGATATGCTTTTGCTATAGTCAGCTTCTATGTATTGTGAAACAGTTCTCTAAAAGAAGTTGGGGTTATATGAAACTTCATTTGATCTTCTGAGTCTAACTGATAAATACATACCTCTGAGCAGTAAGATTGTATAAAATCAATATATCTGTTCTTTGGGAGTTTTTTGGGTGGGTTTTTTTGTTTTGTTTTGCTTTGGGTTTGTTTTTTTTTTGGTTTTTTTTTTAAGTACTCTAAAGTAAACCTTTATTTCTCCATCTCAATGTATTTTTTATGTTTTACATTAAGGCAGTGTGTTTATTAGGCAGCAGAAGGGAGGGATGCTGGCTGCTTTCTGTTCATAAGTTACTTGAGAAACCTGAAAGGTAAAACAACTAGCTCTAGAAATTCAACTTCACTACCTTTCAAAATGAAGTTTAAGACTCCCTTCAGCTGCAGATTACCACTTTCCATGTAGATACCTACTTCATATTGAAGTGTTCTGGAATTTGCAAAGTTTTGTTTGAGGTCAGTATTTTGAAAACACTGAGGAAGAGCAAGGCATTAAATGTTGTTCCTGAGATGTTTACCTCATGGAAGAATGCACTGAGCTAACAAATGCTGAAGAGGAATATGTCCAAAACCCCAAGCTTTTCAGCCTTGTGTTTATTATCATCTTCAAGCTCTTGGCTAATTCCTAATTGCGTGTAATGTCTGAAAACCAGGGCTGCAATTCAGAGGTAATTATCATATGATCAAGCTGTAGTTGTTATTTTAGTGCAGATTTGGGAAATAAAAGCTGACAGCTGTGTTCCAGCTGCATTTCAGCTGCACTCCATTAAAAAAATAGACTGGAGAAGCAGCAGCAGCAGCTTTGCAATTTTTTCCATCGTTGCTGAGTTGGTGAAGTTGCCTTATCTGGTTGCCCTGTGAATTATTTGCCATGTGTCTCTGGAGCCTAAATAAATAAAACAGGAAAAGAAGGCTCAGTAAATAGACGGAAAGATTATAAGTGGTGGACTGAACACACAAACATATATATGTGCAGTTGGCTGTGCTGAATATGTAAAAGTTCAGCTATTAGTTAATGTCAGACTTTTGTGTAGGGTGGATCAGAGGTTACTAAAGAGGTCAGTTCCCTTAAATAAACCACGTTCAGGATACATTCAGTGACTTCCCTGTTATGCCTTATTAAAACCTGATATATATCTGATATATAGAAAACAGCTTCTAAAAGTTTTACTAGGCTGTGATTTTTCTAAAAGGACAGTATCAGTTAGGTCATTAAATGCTAAAGCCAGAAACCCTATTCCTTAGGTATGAATTAAGTTCTTTGCTGTTTGAGACACATTAAGCGCATGCTTATATACCCTTAATAACAGAGCCCTGAATGAAACAGATTGTGCTTAAAACCCCTAAAATTAAAATAAGCAAAGCTGAAAGTTGGAGCTGTAACTGATGGCTCTGTAAAAGCACAAAATGTGCAAGCTCTGCAGGTGAAAACTGATAATTACTGACAATTTGGGCTTCCGTTCTAAAATTGACTTTTCTTTCTGTGCAGATGTATTTGATCTTCATAGAAATTATGTTTTTCAAAAGTTGTCTGTTGATGCAGGAGCTGCTGATATTAATGCATTGTCCTGTAGGCTGTAATTATTTGGATGTTAAGTTTTCTATGTTCCCTGGTTTGGTTTGCTGAATTTTTATTTAGGTTGCTTAGAGCTCTCTCAGCATATATTTGTGTTTTAACTGGGGGAAAAACCAAAAACTGAACAACAAAAAAAAGCCAAACCACCAAACAACCAGGGGTCATGCCCTCTCAGTCTACCACTCAAATCTGAATTATTGCACATGGTGCAGTTGAAATATCTGTCCCTTTGATAATCGTATGAAGAGCTGTGGTTTGGGTATTTGATGGGAAAGTATGAGATGTTTATTTTCAGAGTTAGGAGTTGAAGTACTTGTGAGCTGATGGTACTGAACTGCTGTTTCTCAGTTTTCTGTCTGATCTCTCCAGTGCAAAAGAATTTGTTTTCTAGAGAAAATAAAGTTGACATTCCTTTAGGCTGCTCCCACGTGGGAGTGAGTACTCCTGAAGGAGAGTGAGCACAGTGGTTCAGCTTTGCAAAAATGGCTGATGGGGCTCTCGCAGGCGGGTTGGACTAGATGATCTTTCAAGGTCCCTTCCAACCCTTAGAATTCTGTGATTCTGTGAATGTGCACCTCATGTTTCTTCTTGGTATCCTGTAATTCGTCATCAAAACCGCAGAATATTGAGGCTTGAATCAGTGAAAGGTGTTAATCTTCATCTTCTAGTGCCATCTTTTACTGATGTGCTGCTGCATTATGTGAGCACAGGGCTTTAAAAGAAATGCTGCTTGTTGAAATCCAGGAGCAACAGCATAGGCAAGTGCTTTCAGGTTACAGAACAAGTGAACCACATAAGTAGGAAGTGTATGGGTGACACTTGAGCAACTTTGAACTTTGAGTGAGGCTGATCAATAATGTCCACAGCAGCATGTACATTATTAGCATGACTGGAGGTCTTGGCAGCTGAATGGCTGCTTCTGCATCTGTCTTGCTGGAGGTTGCAAATCACCTCAGCAGTGGTGCTAATGGGTGAAAAAAAAGTGGTAAAGCTTAAGTTACCTTTTTCATTGCCTCATTAAGCACTCCCATCTCATGCCTGCTAACACAGAAAAATGTTGAAACTTGCATGGTTTAATAACAAAATATTAAGCCAAAGACACTTTTTACAGAGTATAATCTGTTTCCACAGGACTTGAAGCTGCCTTTCTTGAGAACTGTTGCATCATTTTTGAGGAAATTGTTGCTTCCCCCTCCCCCCCATAATTTGTACCTTGAATTGCTACAATTAATCTTAAGGGACTCACAGTTGGCTTTTTTTCTGTGTGAATCCTAGAGTTCTTCTGTCACATGTGTTTCATATTTAATAACTTGTAACTATGTTTTTCTGATCAACATTTCTAGTCTCAAGCAAACAAAGCATTAGGGGAATCCCATCTTCAGAGTTAGATTTGTGATTGACCTGTTTGTCTTTTTCATGTTCATTATTTTGTACCTGAAAGACAATTTATAGACAACATCATGCTGGATTCTAGTTTATTTATTTCAACAAAACCTGAAATTTAGCTTTGTGTTGATAAATTTTTTTACTGGGGGATTTTTTTCTTTATATACATACATATTTTAGTAACAGCTGTTTTACTGCAAGAGAATAGCATTGGTTTGTGTCTGGGAGCAATGCCATGCCTGTTCTTCTTATAAACTGTCTTTTTAAATGCCACCCAAATGATAGAGCTAGTGATTAGAAAATCGATGGCTGGGGTTGTGCCCATCAAACTGAAGAATTGAAGTGCATACACATGGCTTTCTGTACGGAGTGTACATGCTGGCATGGTAAAGTTTGTGATTTCATAAAAACATGTGAAAATGTAGGCTTTAGAGTCAGAAAAAGGCTACAAGACTTAAATTCAGTTCTACTTTTTTTCATTCCAATCCCAATCAGTTGAAGATTACTCCCAAAGTTGTTCGGCAAACGAAAATATCCATCAGACATTTATACAGATTATAACGGAATCCTATCTAACTGTGTAGCTGGTTTGGAAAACTCTCAACAACAGTTGGGTTTCAGAAGCAAAACAAAATAGTTACAGTTGAAAGGTTAGGGCCAGCTGGACTAACTGTGTTTGGGTGGAGGCAAAAGGCATGCTTGGATGGGAGACTCCCTACATGCTGTGGAAAAATACTAAAAGGGATAGCTGCAGATTTTTTAAGGTAGTTGGGTGCTCTGGTTTATGACAGCATGGCCTATATATAATTTTCAAAATCAATTTGGGTTGAAAATCCTAAATCTTTTAAGTCAGTGAGATGTTGCAAATGAAGTACCTCAGCCACTTTTTAATTCTTCAACCATTTATGGCTCTGTTACCAAGTAGTGCAATGTCTGTGACCTCAAGAAAGCCTGTACTGAAGAGTCTGGCAATCTAGCCTGAGTATAACAAGTATAGAATCCAGTCTTGTGACAGTCCATTAGTGACAAACTAATACTGGAGTTCTTGTATAGCCCTTAAACTCCAGACTAATAGTTGATGGATGCTATGTTTCTTTGAGCTTTTTGCCATTTACTTTGGTTTCTCCTTTTGAAGGTTTATGCATATTTCATGATAGGTTAGCTGAAAAGCAGGAGCAGCCTGTCTGACCTGAAAGAATACATCTTGTTGTGTTGGGATTTTAATGAATATGTTGCAGAACATTCTCCAGCTGTTGCCCTCAAGAAAAAAATTATCAGGGTCTGTTAAGAAGGCAGAATTATTTTCTAAACCACCAAACTATGTACTCCGATGCAAAGCAGATAAATAAGCAGCTTATGTGCGAAACTTAATAGAAACAATTGCAATATCACAGATTCCCAATCAGAAGGTGGAAAATTCCTTGAATTTGTTTAGATCTAAAGAAGCCTACTCCACAGCTCTTGTGGAGTACAAGGATAGTTTCTGACAACGTCCTTGAAATCTATCATGATTTCACTGGAGCTTTGGGAAAAACGTGTGATGGTCAACTCAGTCAGCACAAATATTGACAATATTTTTGTGTGCTCATTGGGTACTGCAGCACTTCTGTAGGTAAAATCCTCGATGCACAGTCTATGGAATTATTCATGTAGTCTTGGCAGGATACTTTATCCTACTTTTTCATCTTGATGCTTGTTGTCTGTTACAATTATTTATTGTTTTTCATTTCTAATTAGACTGTAAACTCATTGTGGATGACTCCTTGTTTATACAGATGTTCAGATAACAGCATAAAGCAGTCTTGTTTCTTGTCAAGTCCTTTTACTCGTGTAATGTAGATATTGTGTTTTGCTTTTCAGATGACCTAAGTTCCAGTTCAGTTTTAAATTTTGTCTAAACAAAGACCAAGGCCTCCAAAACTGTCTTTTGATATTCACGTGTAACAAATGGAGTGTGAGGTTCTACCTTCTAAAGTCAAAAGGTCAGTCAGGAAGCCAGTTCTTAAGTGATCATTCCTTCTTATCACATGAGAAGACACTGCTGCTATTTGTTCTATGAAAGTGCTTTATTTTTGCATTTGCAATGAATGACCTGTCACCTCAAAAGAAAACAGTTTCGGTAGTCATGGTAGACAAGGTGGAAAAATGGCAAAGCCGCATGTATAACGGCCTAATATAACTAAAGCAGCTTTACTCATTAAAAAGCCTTGTCACGCTGGAGTTTTTGTCAGTGTACAGCTGATCTTGCTGTTATTTTTATATTATTTTTATACTATGTTGGAAAGTTAAGCCTGTGTCTAAGCTGTCTGTTTGCATAGCTTAATTCTTTGGTTCAGCACCGATTCAGTTTAGAAGATAATTAAAATGTTTATGTGTGGGTGAGTAGAAATGGATAACTAGCAGATTGTTTGGTATTGGCAACGTTATGCAATTTTTCAAGTTGATACAGCCTAAATTCCAAAGTTGTGGTGGGCTGGAGTGATTTCGAAATAGTGCAATGGGGATTGACACTAAAATTGAGGAATATTTCAGCCTTCTCTGCAGAACTGGCATGACAGACACTCTTCTGTGTAAAATACCTATTTTTTACTATAAAGCATAGGTCTTAATAGTATGAGGTGGGCCATTACTTGCTTTAAAAGCAGGGATGGGTTTAATAAACAGTTGAAGCTGGAAAACATTTAGCAAACATTTGAAGTTAGCTAGGAAATAGATCAGCACTAGAGTATTTTTTCAGGGTGTTAATTTAGGAAAAGGGATTATAGAATCATAGAATAGTTAGGGTTGGAAAGGACCTTAAGCTCATCTAGTTCCAACCCCCCTGCCATAAGCAGGGACACCTCACACTAAACCATGCCACCCAAGGCTTTGTATAACCTGGCTTTGAATACTGCCACTCACAACTTACTTGGGCAACCCATTCCAGTGCCTCACCACCCTAACAGGAAAGAAATTCTTCCTTATATCCAATCTAAACCTCTCCTGTTTAAGTTTGAACCCGTTACCCCTTGCCCTGTCACTACAGATTCTTGAGTCCAGTTTGACAGAGCTAGAAGAAAAAAGATTCAGGAGAGAAATAGATACAGATAATTCTCTGTCTACTATAGTGTTTTTGATACCTTATGTATATTAGCTTTTCATTGCTGTTTCAAAACATCAAAGAAGCCCCTAGATAATTATTTGTGAAGGGTTTTTTCCTCCTAATATTCACAAACTATATGGCATAGTATCCCAAGGACAGCAATGGTTTTTTTGTTTAGGTGCAAATGAATCATAGTAATTAAAAAGAAAGATTCTTTTCAAAAAACCCACTTTAAGCTACAGTATATCAACTAGCTAGTGGAGAAATAAAAGGATTCCAGTCAAGGTAATGTTTTTCTTTCACTGGCTTTAACATTATTTTTAAATATGTGAGACCCATTATCACGGGTGTTGAAATTATAGCAAGTTGCTTTGTAAATTTGCTATAAAGTTTTACTAGATCTTGAAAAATTTTGAAAGCAGTGGATATGAAACTAAGGAAGAGCAACTTCAGCTGTCTGTGAACATTGCTTAGCATAGCCTGCAATAATACTGCCCTTGTGGGAGAGGAACCTCATGCACACCACCACCCCCCAGTAGGGGAAGAGGTGGTTTTATCATGTAGCATTCTGGTTTGCTGAAGTTGAAAATGTTGCACAATGTCAACACAACTTTTTGCCCTGCTGAAAACTACTTAGGAGGGAAACTGGAGTGGTTGCATTAGAAATCTTTGGTCATCTTTTTACTTTGAAGCTTTCAGGACGCTGTACAATGATGGATAATAAAGTATGATGAACTTAATACCACAAACACTTCCTAGAAGCAGGTTGGACTTTTATATGGCTGGAGCAGTGGTCCAAGCAATGCTTTGTTGGGATGGCTCAGAGCAGCAGAGTCTCCCTGGCTGCTTCTCTTTTATGTAGCCCATGAGTAGTTCTCCACTTGTCTGCTTTTCTGAGGAGCTGAATTGCAGGGCACTCTAGCTCTGCATATTTTTATGCTTTTTTGAAAGTATTATCACAAAGGTTTGGGTGTAAGCTGCTGTTACTCAGATCTCATCCTGAGAAGCCTTTCATCTTGCGGACACTTTTAGTCAGTGTTTCCCTTACCTTATATTTGCTTCTGAGAGATCTGGATGTCATAGGCAGACTGTTGCTGCATATTTAGCTGGAACAGTAGGAGAAATTTTCCCCAGTGCTTGTCTTTATCACCAAGATGGCAAACAGATGGCATAAATACCCTTTGGACTATTCATAGAATGGTTTGTGTTGGAAGGAACCTTAAAGATTATCTGGTTCCAACTCCCCTGCCATGGGCAGCTAGAACAGCTTGCTCAAAGCCCCTTCCAACCTGTCCTTGAACAGTTCTAGGGATGTGGCAGCCACAGCTTTTTTTGGGCAACCTGTGCCAGTGCCTCACAATCCTCATACTGAAGAATTTTTTCATCAGAAAGTCACCTGGGTTGGCTTAAATGTTCAATACATGAGAGTTTGCACTGAAGCAGATGCAGAACACTTAAATCACCTGATCCATTGAATCAGCTGTAGAGATATAACAGCCACTGACAGAGGTTAAACTGCTTTCCTTTTCCTAAAAGGCAGGATTAGTCTTTGTCCTAATCTAACGCTGATCTGTGCCTCTTGAGCTCTTTCTGATTTGTGAACAGTGAAAACTAATTCTGCTGTGATTTGCTTCTCTGTACCCTGTTGGAGTGTGCCCATTTTGTAAAGGGGAAGATTTTTTTCCCAGTTGTTGGAAGCTCAGTTTGTCATAAAATAGTGTAGAAATAATTACCAAGTATCCAGACTATTTAAAGACGTTACATTTTTTAATTACAGACAGTGTTTTTATGGATTACTATTATTTAAAGGGCACAGTTTGTTTGTTTTTAGGTATCTGGAAGAAGTATTATTGCTTATGCAGCTGAAGTTAAACTATGATCTGACCTGGGGAGAATTTGGGTGTAAACCAAAGATTTCATGGGATGACCTCAGCCTGTTGCTCAGGACAAGCGTCACTGTGCCAGGTAATGTTAGTGATTGCTGTTCACAGAGCTGCTGCTGTAGTTGTTTGGAGTATTCGCACAATGTCTGCCATCCCATTTAACAGATGGATTTGACAAACTGTAGGGAAATAAAAGGATTAAATTTTTTTATTGCCGCTTGCTTTATCCCTTGATACATTGTGTGGTGCACTTTGTTCTCTCAAATTGATGATGAGGCTATATGTTATGATGTAGTTTGATAGCAAAGCTTTTCTTTGACTGTTTGTTCTGAAGTGTGAAATTAAAATAAAACTGCATTTTGTAGAATTCAAATTATTTTCCATACTTGTGTGCCAGCAGTCGCTCAGCAGTAATAACTGCTCTTTGCTGCTTTTACCCTTTTCCTTTTCTTCCTTGTCCTTGTCAGCTATCCTTTCTCATTCTGAAAGGATAGCCAACTGGTGGTGATTAGCTTGCAGAATTTGTTTCACTTGGAAGAGAGGATGCAATGGAATGAAAAGCACAGTGGTCATTTCTTAGCTGGTAAAAAAACCCAAAACCAACCAACCAAACAAACAAACCCAAAAAAACTGTTAGAACCTATGCTACAAGGAAATTAAAGTTTGAGGGAGTTCCAGTGCTAACTCTTAGCTTTTTGTTTAGGGTTCCTTCAATATATTGAAAAGATACTTGGGTTGAATGTTACTATTACGGGCAGCACAGACCATCTGCATGAGTCCTGCTGCAGAACTCTTCCAAGAACTTTTCTCCATCCTCCCTTCATAATACTTGTTAAAAACATTCTCCTTTCACATTTAAATTGCTGTATTTTGTATCAGTGGGCTTGAAAGGTTCTCACTCTGTACTTTTTTACTTTTTTGCTTTTTTGCTGGGGGTGTTATCTTTGGTTCTACTTTCTTGTATTACGTACTCATGGCCTTCAAGGCTCTACCCTTTCCACTGTTCATTTTGTGGCCCTGTGATATCTTCCCCTTTGAATTTGACTGCTGTCTCAAGGCTGACAGATTTTATGTCTGTCATGTGCTATTTTATCTGGAATCTGAAACTTCCTGGACCTTGTACTACAACTTAGACTCAGTTCAGTGTTGAAATCCTTGAAAATCTTGACCTGGCTCCTTCTCAGCATTATTGCTGTGCTGATGTGACATCTCCAAGAGACCTGAATGAATTTGGGAAACTAAATATCTACAAAAATGTTAACCTTTGTCATTTTTGATCTGAAGTCCAGGGCTGCAGAGCGGCTCTGACCAGTATGTCTGGAGATACCCCTGATCTTGATTATGATGTTGCTCTTGGTTGTCTTTAGCCACTGCTTCCCATATGAGATTCAACATATATTTCATTTCTAAAGGGGTTTACTACCAACCGTAACAATATTTTTTCTGGAAGACATGCTAAAAATGTAGTTCGGGCCCATACTTAGAGTTGTTACATGTTGCTTCTGAAAAGGCCCATGTTTGACTGCAACAGTGCAACAAGTTGTGCTTCACAAGCATTTTGTCTGTCAGGGAATCTTTACAAAGTGTTTTCTTTATTTCTTTCCTTGCAAGACTTAGGGAAAAAATGACAAAATAAATAATTACTTGCTGGCCATGTCTAGGCTTCACGTTCTCTTTTCCAGAAGTTTTCTCTTGGGAATATTATATTATAGTTTTGGCTTTTAATAGCAGAACATTATAACAGTTTTTCCCTGTCAACTGATATAGTTGTTTATAGTACAGAGCACATGTGCATGACAGTTTTTGGTGACATTTTCAGGCCCTTATTGTAGCTGAGTGTGTGATTTTGGCTTTCAGTAATTTTATATCTGGGATTTAGTTACTATTTTGTATGTTCCTCTCCTACTTCCATGCATGTCCACTTTAGAAGTTGTACTTTCAAGTAGACATATTGTGCGCATACAGCAGCAATTCATGTTTTGCTAGGACTGTTCTGAATCCACTTTTTTCTCCCCATATTTTGCTGAATTCTACTTTATATTACTTGTATTGTGACCCATTTCTGCTTTGTTTAGTAACATTCTGCAAAGTTTGTATTCCTCCAGCCCTGAGGTTTATGAATTCTGGCAGGACTTAAGAATGGGATTTTCCTAAGGTCTCAGTCAGGGAGTGCAGAAATGAATGGGGAAAACCAGCCAGAGGCTGTACCTTGAGTTATCATAACTATAGGATGGACTAAGAAGTTGCACATAGATACATTCTTTTTCACTTTTTACCCAGACTGTTGTGTGCTGTTACTGTGAGCTGCAGAAAAGTTTGTGTGTTCAAATCCAGAGGTACTTAAAGTGTGTGTTTTCAGATCATTGGACGTGAAAGGTATGGCAGAAACAAAAGTTGCTATTCTTACTTTCACCCTCTGTATAATTAATTTCTCTTTAGGGAAGTAGAGCAAGATAATGCTATAGCTTGACCTCAACACTACTGAGGTACAGGAACATGTGTCCCACTGGTCAGCATTACCCTAAACACAAATATTTGAAGGTGGAGGGAGAAGAGCAATAGCAAATGAACTGTGTGCTGTTCTGTCCTCCTCTGCTTTGAGAGCAAGCCATGTGTTTATTGAAGGAAATGGTTCTGCTGAACTAGTCCTGATGCTGTTCCAAGCCGATTGGTGATTACCTTTTCCGTGGGGATTGAAATGAATGTGTTATATTTTAAAATAAGCTTTTTAACTGCTGCTGCTATTCAGAATTTCTGCCTGTTAGGTGTTTGTTCAGCTGGACTTGACAGCTTCTGTCTTAACTGTGCAAAGAGGCACTAGCTCAGCTTTAGTTTGGCTTAGACTCCCCTCCTCTTTTTCCCATAACATTACTGTGCTTATTTTCTTTCTAATCTTCAGAACTGTAATGTACAATGAAGGATGTCTATAAATACTAAGCTTGTGTCAATTCTTTTTATTTTTATATTCTGCATGGCTGTAAAAGAAATAATGCACTGAACTATTGCAATACTGAAAGTTCTTCTGGATTTATGGCTGTTTAACCCTGTCCTCAACAAAAAAAAAAGGGTTTCTTGGCTGGAGCTAGCTAGTGTGTAATGGGGGGTGGGGAAAAGAAAAGAGAAAAAGGGAGGAGAGGATCACAAGGTTGAAATTGCCCAGGTTAGATCTGGAATGGGATAGAAATCTGAGCTCCTCAAACTATGGGGGAAATGATTCCCTTTCAAATGAACTGGATATAGTCTGGATGTCTGAAAGAGGGTTATAAGGTTCAGATCTGAAATCAGAAATACACTTTAAATGTTGAGAAACTAATGACTACATTTTGGTTCCCATTTTTTCTCTTTTTTTCTATTCTGGATAGGTGAGGCTGATGAAAGCATAAAGACATAGTCGTAAGACTAGTTTGATTTCCAATTGTTTTTCGGTGTTAGAGATTTATGAAGAGACTGTATGGCTATGAAAACTGAATTGTGCATAGGTTATAGTATGTGAAAAATGATAGAAACACAACAGGACTTTAAATGGCTTTGCATTTTTGTTGTAGAAATGCCATTATTATTTAATGCTATTAAATAATATAAAAAAGCATGAAAGGAATTAATATTGGCTTTAGATCTTAAGTGTAAAATGAGTAATTTAATAGTAATTAGTCTTTGTAAGTGTCTTACTAGGCTTCTGTAAGGAACTACACAGATGTTCTGGACTTTACTGCTGTTATGTTTACAGTTAGAAGTGTGCATTACGGTGTAAAGCACTAGGACATTCTCATCACAGCAAGTGTAGCAAGAAAGTGAATTCTGTTTGCTGCTGCTGTGCAGCCGGTTGCTGGAGGCAGTAAAGCTGCCATTTAAGAGATCAGAGCAGTACTGCATAAGCCTGTGGGATGTCTAACATCAAATATCCCTCCTACTGTTAAAGCTTCACAAGCACTTGAGAAAAGCTGTGGTCAAATATCCCTGGAATTTAACACAGAAGGTGAAAACACTTTTGTTCCTGCCAGAAGTTCATGGAAGTCTTTGTGCACAGTGATGCACTTTTTTAATTTGTCTCCCATACACTGGCTTGCAAAAGGGTGTCAGTTTAATCACCAGTGTTCTTTCCTTTCACAAACCTAAATTTACTGGGAATTCATGGTCACAGATAATTTTCATCATCCCTGATGGCTGCAGTGTAATGCTGTATGCGTAGTGGTGCAGGAATCTGGAGCATACCTTTGCGGAGGGTGGTTCATTATCTTTAGTTCATGCAGGAGCACCTACCCTGCAGAGTTCAATTAAATTTAGTTTGAGCAGCACAAATGAGTGCAGCAGTAGAACTGGGCAGAAGGAAACAGATTGTTGATGCCTCTGAGCCCTCTGTTTTATAGAGGTAAAGCTGCTCTTATCCTTAGTAGTTAAAGTAATTAAGGTGAAGAAAAAAATCCATCTGGCTTCCTAAGATATCCTCTTGAATGTCTAGAGTACGACTTGCTTTCTATTAATGCAGATCTGGTGGACCTTAAGCACATAATGCAAAATGATAGCTCTTAAGTGTAATTGTTGTTCTGTCTGATGTGCTAACTGGCAAAATTGGAACCATTTACAGTTCCCACATTCGTAATATTTTGGTTGGAGTGAGTGTATTTCCTTTAGGAAATAAGTGCTGCTCCACCTAAGGTTCTGGGGACAGAACTTATGTGCAAGAGTATAAAATGAGGATGATGGCAAATTTTAGTGATAAAGACTGAACTTCTTTTTAAAAAACAACAACAAAACAGTCACTACCTGATTTCATAAGGTAAAGTCTATTAAGAGCGTATGACAGCAACCAAAGCAGTACTCTAACATATTTCACTCTTCATGGACTTTAATATCTTTTTTTAATAGAGAGTATAAAAAAAAACCCTAAATTTGTCTCAATTGCACAAAGATTGAAAGAGTAATGATGGCACTACTTAGGAAATATATATTGTAATGTATGTGCCTCAGTATTCAAGAGTTAAGATCTTCCCCAAATATTTGGACTACGTAACTGTAATTCACATGAAGTACCTTACTGGGAGAGAGGAATTCAAAAAGCCTGCTCTGAAGACATGAATTTGATAGTTTGCATCTGGCATTTTCATTTTGTAAAAAGTTGGCCAGTGGATCATAGAATCATAGAATAGTTAGGGTTGGGAAGGACCATCTAGGTCCAACCCCCCTGCCATAAGCAGGGACACCTCACACTAAACCATGCCACCGAAGGCTTCGTCCAACCTGACCTTGAACACTGCCAGGGATGGAGCACTCACAACTTCCTTGGGCAACCCATTCCAGTGCCTCACCACCCTAACAGGAAAGAATTTCTTCCTTATATCCAATTAAAACGTCCCCTGTTTAAGTTTGAACCCATTACCCCTTGTCCTGTCACTACAGTCTCTAATGAAGAGCCCCTCCCCAGCATCCCTAAAGGCCCCCTTTCAGATACTGGAAGGCTGCTATGAGGCTCCATGCAGCCTTCTCTTCTCTAGGCTGAACAACCCCAACTTTCCCAGCCTGTCTCCGTATGGGAGATGCTCCAGTCCCCTGATCATCCTCATGGCCCTCATCTGGACTTGTTCCAACAGCTCCATGTCCTTTTTATGTTGAGGACACCAGAACTGCACACAATACTCCAGGTGAGGTCTCATGAGAGCAGAGTAGAGGGGCAAGATCACCTCCCTTGACCTGCTGGTCACACTCCTTTGGATGCAGCCCAGGATACGGTTGCTTTCTGGGCTGCAACCGCACACTGCAGCCGGCTCATGTTCATTTTCTCATCTTGGTGCTGATAACACCAAGGTCGCCAGTTGGTGAGAGTGTGATATAGTCAATCTGCCAGGCCTCCCCATATTTGTAATTCAGCCATTGTCCTCCATACCAAAGAGGCTTTAACTGTTTGGCTTGTTTAATTGCAGCACAGGTTTCACACTCGTGAATAACCTGGGACAATGTTGTTCCTTTATCTTCATTGTTGTCCTCCATATTATCATACAGCAAGATCCCTCGGATCTTCTTCCTGGAAGAAGAGACTGTGGGTTCAGATTTGCCAGTAAGTTTCCTGTAGCACAAATTGGAGTCTGTGCTGTCCTGGCATCCTGAACCCTTCCCTTGCACAGATGGCTTGCATTCCTTCGAGTTCTGCTGGAGATGTTTGCAGGTTCATGTCTGTGAGTCAGGATTTATCCCAGACTCAATACATTCCTTTAAACTTCTGGGCAGTGCGGATGCAGCCCTGTCACTTCCTCTCTTGCTTACTGACAATTATCTGGCTGTAATAGTATCACTTTCTGGGTTTTAGTGCTGTCCAAAGGTTGTCACTATATTCTGTCCTTTCAGACAGATGCTCCAGGAGTCCATAATACAGATGTAGGACCTGTGGCTTAGCTGCTGTTTTGGCTGAGTTGGGCAAAACTAGTGCATAGCTGTCTTACCTATGGGATAAGGGACAATAACAGTAAGGTAAAGACACCTGGCATTAAAAAGATGACAGTCCAAAAAAAAAAAAAGAAATTAACTCAAAAGGGAAGTTACTGACTGTCCAAAACCTTGCAAAGTGACGGACATTGACAAAGACTGAGTGAACTTTTGGGAGCAGTGAGGAAATCAGTGATTTACACACAAAGCATTTGCTAGTTTTCCATGTAACAGTTCTCAGTGCCTGTATGGTCAGTACTGATGACTGAATACTCCCCTTTTTGCTTGCCTTCCAGGAAGTGTAATTTTGCAGAACTACCATGTCCTGGTCACACAGACAAAGATTGCATAAACTCAGCTGTTTGATAACAATTACAAAAATATGCTTACTCTGTCCTTCACCCATTTTAACATTGAAGGAAATAAAACCATAGAGAACATTCTGTTTAAAGCATATGCTGACTGAAAACCAAAATCACAGGAACATAACAGGCGAATGTGTCAGTGACAGAGTCATTTCTGACTGGAGAATAATGATTTAAATTATTAAGTATGTAGCAGTTGTTGGCACAGTTCTTTAACAAATCTCTATTATAAATTGTTTTGTCAACAAGGCTTTTTGTCCCCCAAATTAACCCTCTTCTCTATAGAGAGTACAGTCTACGTCTTTGGGATTTTCTTTCTGTGCTTTGCATGTTATTAATTGTAGTAGGCTTCTACCAGCAAAAAGAGACCTCAGTAAACTGAGGTTTTGGTGTAGCAATTCTCACTGTGTGGACGTTCCTGTGTAAATAGAGCTGAGTTGATTGATTTCAGATTCTTTCCCCATTATGACAAAATAATAATCGTAGAATCGTAGAGTGGTTTGGGCTGGAAAGGACCTTAAAAATCATCTAGTTCCATCTTCTCTGCCACGCGCAGGGACACCTTCTGCTAGACCAGGTTTCTGAAAGGCCAGGGATGGGGCAGTTACAACTTCTCTGGGCATCCTGTGCCAGTGCCTCACAACCCTTAGACTAAAGAATCTTTTCCTAATGTCTAATCTAAATCTACCCTCTTCCAGGTTAAAACTGTACCCCTTTGTCCTATCATTACATGCACTTGTGAAAAGTCCCTCTCCAGCTTTCTTGTAGGCTCCCCTTTAGGTATTGGAAGGGTTAAATTCTTTGAAGAGTGATAAAAATAATAACCCTCAGGTAAAAAAATACTGAAAATCTCTACTGAGTTAACCTGTAAGAAACTTTTTTCTTTTGTGGTGCTTCTTAATAACAACTTGAAGTAGCCCTATAATGTAGCGTCAAGTACTGTTGCATGTTACAGTGCTAACACTTGCACACTTTTTCTCTAATACTGGCTTTTTTCTTTGCAGTAGGAGTTACCTGCACTAGTAGCGTGATGGCATGTTATTCATGAAAATGTGATATCTAGGATTAATGAAGAAGAAAGGAAAGTTGGGGGTTTTATTTCTCTGTATTGAGTCTGAGCCCTTTCTTTTTTATTGTACTCTTTAGTCAGGTGTCATTATGATGTTTCTTGCTTTGGGCCTTGGGTTCAGATAAACCCACTTCAGATACTGCTGGTTGTATACTGGGTGTGTTCGTTTTATGTGGCAAGGTTTTGGTAGCTGGGGCAGGCTGCAGGGGCAGCCTCTCTGAGTAGAGCCCAGGGGCTACCCATGGTCAGACAGCTGATTAATACAATCTGTAGCATACATAGGACTTGAAGTCCAGAACTCTTCTACTACTCTGCTGCTGTTGGTAGTTACACTTCACTAAATGCTTCCATGGCTATCATTTACAGGCTTTAATGCTGTCCACAGAGGATAACATCTACCACTGCTATAATGTTACAGTTTTTCCTCAGTGTTCAGGGTGTAGCTCCATACTTTCTTTCCTACAAACAGTATGATGCCTGCTCTGAAGATTGTTCGTGTCTTCATGGGGTTTTACTCAAGACTATAGGATCTGTATGTTTAACAAACAGGTAGTTTTTCATGGTATCTTAATGGGAATAGGATATTTTCATCAGCATTTTAGAAAAAGAAACAACTGAGACACATGTAATGCAGGTAAGACATGCTAATTTTGGAAGATACGTGCACCCTGTTTTGAAATTCCTTTGACCTGTTTGATTTGATTTGGGGTGGAGCGTGTTTATGGTTCTGACAAACTGAACCGTGGGGTCTTGAGTCAGGCAGTTAGTTGAATAAAGAGCAACAATTAGCAGATACGTAAAGTTTGATCCAGACAACTTTCAACAAGAGATTTGAGGAACAAAAATAATAATTTGTTATTTACTAGGAACCAAGTTGGAAATTCCCATTAAATTCTGTATGGTTTGGTTTGGGTTTGGTTTTTTTTTTTTTTTTTTTTTTTTTTTTTGTTGTTTTGCAGTTTTTTTG
>NDXB01022301.1:64419-92589 GCA_002631895.1 Agapornis roseicollis
TTTTTTGTTTTACTCAGCTGGTCTGCAGGTGTAGAGGATTTTGGCCAAAGTTTCAGTACTTGGAGACTATAATCATTGCTGAAACTCCTGGGCACACATTTCTGTTGGAATGCAGCTGATGTCATGGAAAAACAGGACCTTTATGGTAACCCCTAACAACCAGAAGAATAGTAAACAGTAAATGTTAACCTCCACCAAGATGCTTGATTTTAAAGAGGCTTGTTAGGATGGTGCCTGTGTGCCAAGAAATACAAACTTTTCCCTATTTAACTAGTGTTTTCCTGAAAGCACCAGCCTACTGCTGGGGCTTAGCCATGATTTTGATATGCCTAATAAAACCAGAAATAGTTCTGCTTAAATCTTCAAATACCCAGAATTTACCGTTCTTTCCACCACCTAACAGTTTTACGGTCTTTCACATCAGAAATCAGTGAAGGTATGTTAGTTACAGGGGAAATAGCACTGTAATTTTCATGATTTGCAAAACATGGTTTCTTTCCAAGCTATATTTTCCCTCTAATTAAATGAGTGAACTGATTTTTAGGTTTGTGGGGTTTTTTGGGTTTTTTTTGGGTTTGTTTTTTTTTATTCTAGTAGAGTTGTGCGGAAATGTAGACCTGTACAGTTCAGGGGTTTGTTTTTTAAAAGGGTCCATTCTCAGCTTCAAGCTGTGCATACTGCTTTGCTTTCATAGGATTGTTTATGACTTCCAAGACAGTTTAGAGGTTTGTTGTTCAAAGGACATTCATTCCTTGATGTGATTTGTATGGCTCTTGGTAGAAATACAGGTACCACACCTGTGAAAGTTCTACCACTTTGACCTTAAAACATAAAGCTTTACTTTGGTTTTTAAGCAGAGTGGTGTGAAGAGAAGATTAAACAGTCTAACATACAGAGACATGTTGTCTTTCTGAGAGCACCAGCGTAGCTCCTTACACATTTTTTCTGACTGGGTTGACCATTAGCTGTTGCTATACATTTGGTATTCTTTGGCTTAAATCTTGAGGTGGCCGTCAGTTGCTTTGTGCTTCTAAAAGGGATGTACCAATCTATAATACTGTTGGCATTTAAAAATACCTTTGGCAGGATAGAAATCATATGTTTTTGCTGACATCTTTTTAAGCGATGCTTTCCTTGGGCTTAAATGAGGACCTAAACCAACTTCCTGTACGGTAACATTGGTATAGGACAGTCTTTGTTACTGCATACTTTGAAAACTGAATTTGCCATAGATTTGATATCTCCTAAGGTAACTGTGAACAGGGCTTTGGAAGTAGGAACAACAGGCTAAAAAAAATAATAAAAAAAGCAGCTGAAACATTTGGAAAATATACAGTCACTGTACATAGGGCTTGAACGCTTCTGTGGAATATTAGGAGCACTGAGGATAATTTTTGTCTGTAGCTCCCTGTGAGTTTCTGGATTTCCACTCAGATGTCCCTCTTTGAGCTAGTATAAATCAAGATGTTGTCATGCATCCATTGATACCTTAAGCTGATTTACATTATCTGTATGTTTACCAACATTTATCCAGCAAAATCACAAAAGCTGATTAGTGCTCTGTGGTGAAGTCAAAATGCTACTGATTTAGTGATCCAGTACTTAAGTCTACCCACCATCTTGGAAGAAAATGTTCTACATTCCACAGCAGAGCTCTGAGCCTCCTCTTTTTGTTAGAATTAAAAAAAGTTGTTGCTGGTTGTGACTAATTAAAATGTCTGGTTTCAGTTGTGACTAATCAGAACATGAAGGAATCCATTCTCTAACTTCTGGGGCTTTTTTGTCACTACTGAGTATTCTCATAGCTTATAAGCACATCGTTTCCCCTGCTTACCCTGTTGGAATTTAAAACACAACCATTTTTGAAATTCAGAAAGTATTTATGTTTGCAGGCATGGAAAGAAGGATGGGGAAGCCATTTTTGGTAGATTTGACTTGTTTTAGATACTAGCTGTTCAGGTGGTTTTAAAGTTATAAATATTGGAAATAGGACTAATACTATTAAGTAGCCTACAAGCAAGACGGTGAAATTCTATAAGTAAATGCAAACCCACATGTGTTTCAACTAGCAGTGTTTCTTTGCATAATTAAAACATCAAAATGAATTGCTGTTTTTTTCTTTATTGTTGTAGATTCCGCAGTATGCTGACCTCTCCCTCTTGCACTGTTCTGAGGTGCAGTGTTAAATTCAGTTTTGGATCAGAGACAAATGTTAGGTCTGCGTTATGGTCTGGAAGAGACTGAGAAAAACGTAGTTTGTATCTTCTGGTCATCTTAAAGATGGCTGGAGGGGGAAGGAGAAAAGGGAGTCCAGGAGAAAACCTAAGGGTCAGCTTGACTTTCAAAAACTGGCTTGGCTACTGTCAGTTAGTACCTGGGTTTCTCTTTATCATAACTCTGGTAGTTAGGAACTGTAGTTTCACTACTTGTAATTTTTTGTTTTTCTGTTCAGACACTTTTCAGGCAGCTGTTGGGACTTCCTGGTTGTATCCTTACCATTTTTGCTTGTTTATATACCTGTAAAGAACTTTCTCTTCATCTGAGTAATGTTGAAATTAGTTACCAATGGGTATAAAGCTTACAAAAGCCCCTGAAACTCTTTCTTTAGAGACACAGGAGTTGTGACAAAGGCACATCTCTTCAAGTATGAAGGGTTTGAAAATGCCTGCAAGTGACCAGAAGTTACAGTGGTGCTAGTGAAAATTGGCTCAGCTCTCTTGACTTAGTTTTCCTCAAGCTTCCTCAATGAAATAAATTGTTTCCTTCAGTAAAATTTGTTCAGTAGAATTCGTAGTGGTGAAGGGGCATGTTGTGTGGGTGTGCTGCCAGGGCACTGTTTCTCCTGTCTTTTTCTGAGCAGGGAAGGACGACTCTGTGCAATCTTGCCAGCCTGCATTCCTGCTGGAAAGCACACACGTTTTAAAGGTTACTGTAAAGAGATGCAAAGACAGATCATCAACTCCAGTACAATTCCCATGTCACCTTTCCGAAACATAACTGCTGACAAAATGTCTGTTTTCCCTGTTAAGGGCATGGATACCCCCCCCCCAACTTCAGATGGCGCTGAGCTGGTTCTAAAATGCAATTTTAAAGACTTTCCTTTGTTTGCTATGCAGAACCAAAGTATGGCAGAAGTCTTGTGAGAATATTTCACATGTGTGTTTCTCATTTCCTCCTCATTTTACCAAATTTGTGAAATTTGCTCTTGTCCTTCTGTAAGGAGCTGAGGGACTGCTGCTGACAAAGAATGGGAGTTTTTTCAGACAGAGTATCCAGGGGCAAAGTAAACTGGGGTGAGCCTGAAGTTTGAGCAGTTTGTTTTCCCTTGTTTGTGTCTTGCTCAATAATGTGTGCTCCTTAAAGATAATGAATTGCTGACAGTTTAACCCTAGCCAGCAACTAAGCACCACATATTTCCTCACTCGCTCCCCCCCTCCGCAGTGGGATGGGGAGAGAATCAGAAGTGTAAAAGTGAGAAAACTTGTGGGTTGAGATAAGACAGATATAATTACCTTTAACAGGTAAAACAAGAGCTGCACACAAGCAAGGCAAACCAAGGAATTCATTTGCCACTTCCCATGGGCAGGCAGGTGTTCAGCTGTCTGCAGGAAAGCCCGACTTCATCATGTGTAATGATTACTTGGGAAGACAAATGCTGTTCTATTGCCCTTCGCTGTAAATCTTCTCTGAGGTCCTTGCTATACTTGTATCACATGACTGCAAGCCTTAGGCATTTAGAAGCTGAGGCAGAAACCTTAAAAAGTAATAATTGCTTAAAAAAAATTTAAAACCTCTATTTTAGTCTCGGTTTTTTTACATTGCCACCTTTTTGTGGGTTTTTAGGTCTTCAGACTTTCCGTCTTCTACTTCTGCGTTTGAGGTAAAAAGTGCTGAAAATTACAGTCCTTTGTGTTGTAATTCAAACAAGATTTAAATATCAAGAAAAATATCAGGTGTCAAAGATCCAAGATTAAATGAGAGGAACTGGCAGGATAATTTATAAACTGAATGACTTCTTTCCTTAATGACACCATGTTCTAGTTCCTTACAGGTGTTTATACATGACCATACTTTGTAAATATTTTCTAATAAATGTGTAGCATTTCTATTCTCTCTAGTTCCAGCATTATTTTTCACCTCTCGTTTCAGAAATCTTTGACCTTTTTCTTTTCCCATTTAGTGTTTGACATACTAAACAATATTCCTGTTTTAATTCTGCTGGGTATTGATTTTTGCTCTGTGGTCTTGCAGTGTAGACACTAACAAGTGGTACTGGCCTCATCTTCTCCAGTCACACTTTTAAGGAAGGAGTTAATAGACTGTGTAAATCATGGCAGAATAGCAAGTAAAACATACAGATCTCTAATTTGAGGTTTTCAGTTACTTCCCAGCCAGCCAATGTATTTTTAACTAGGATTGACAGCAATTATCCCAAATTTTCCTCCTACTCCCCTTCATGTAGGATAATTGCTCTCTGCTTCCTAAATATTATCTGAAATTAATATTGTTTTAGAAAATGACAGGGCCAGAAAATACAGCAAATAAGGTCATGTGAATTTTCTTCTGGTGAATTTTGAATAAAATGCAGGCATTTAGTTGTCAAAATATTTATATTTAATAGTTAAAATACAGTTTATTAACACCCAGTGCAAAAAAAACCCAAACCTCAGTAAGGCAGTGTCAGCCTCACATCTCCTTCAAAAAAAGAAGAGATTTCCATGAAGAGCTCTTAAGGAGAAGTAGGAAGTAGAGGAGAAGTCAGTTTATTCTCTTATGATTGGGTGTTCGTTCTTCAGTCTAAATATTTTAACAATTCTGATTATGAAGACAAGAGGGAACATAATTAAATGAAGGTGTTCTCATCGACATTTTTCAGCTTGTAACTATGCATACAGTTACATGCCATACAGTTTTCTCTTATACTACTTGCTAAATGCAAGTACAATGTAGAATTAATAAATGTCAATTTACTCATTACAAATATTTCTTATATTATAAATATTTCTTTATTTCTGAAGGAACAGTGCTATTTTTCCTGGGTTTCTTTTGTTTTCTCTTTTCAGAACTACAGCATCATTAATATTTTGCTGATAACCTAAGGCAAAGTACCTCTGCTCAACTCTCTGTAGTTCATGCTATCTATAATCAGGACAAATCATATGGATTATGGGAGCTTCAAATGAAATTATGCCTTTAAATTGTAGTGAGTACAAGATCTGAGGCTACAGGTGACTACAGAAAGAAGCAGAAATTTTGAACAAGTCCTGTTTGGTTAATGTGCTGGCATCCATGTGAAGCCCAGGCAAAATCTTCTGTTAAAGATAATTAAAATAAACTTAGATGTACTACTAAGATTGGTGTTTTAAAATATATTAAAATACATGATCAAATTGTTGCACGCTTGCTACTGGTTTTCAGGTTTGTCTCAGCTAATGACTTTCCTAATTAAGTTAGATCAAAGAGACAGAGAGTTTAGAGTTCAAGGTGGTTTGACAGATGCCTGAAGCAGAGGGACGTGTTTTCAGTCTTTTCTGGTTTCCTGGTCTCTTTTGGCCAAAGTTTATCCATGAAGAAACAGACAATTCTGCAGAATTTGAGCTCAAATTTCTGTCAGTGGATATGTAACTGGCAGTTTTCCTATTGCTGCCTAAAGTGTTTCTTTTCTTATTCCAGTGTAGGCCACTTCCAACTTTGCCTTGTTCTTACCTTTAAGTGTGGTTGCCAAATGTCAGTACTTCATCTCCATTTTCTGATGTGTGACTTGCTTTCAACTGAAATGAAATCTTTGAAATCTAGTCCTTTCTGGGCTTCTGTATTTCCAGTCTCTTGTAATTGTTCTTTTGTCTCTTCATTCTGTGGTTTGTTTTTTTTTTTAGCATGTCACTTGGAGTACTTTTCTCCTTACTTTCTCTAGCACTCTGTGAGAAGTTCTGACATCTTGAGCCTTGAATCCTTTCTCTTCTCTGGATAATCTTTCTTCAATTTCTGTCTCTATACAGATAATGGCAAGGTTTTCCACTTTTACTAAGACTTATCTTCATTATCCAGAGTGAAGCCTCAGCTTTTCTTGCTGATATTTTGCAGGCTAAACTCTGGGTTAAAAAGTTCAAAAGACTCCTTATCTTTTCCATCTTCAGTCATCCATCCATCTTTAGCTGCTATGGACAAAACCATTGCTCTTGTTGTTTGGGCCTAGCTGCAACTTTGCTGGAGACTTTTTTACAAATACTCATTATCTTGGACACATATGTATCTTGCAGTTATTTTTTTCTGCACAGGTAATCATAAAGACTGCCATGAAAAAAACTCCTGCCTAAAGAGGTACTTTGCCATGACACCTGTTAATTGTATAATACAGTCCAACTGTAGATAGGTGTGTTTTGACCATGTTTCTGCTACTTTCTTTGTGGTCTCCTGTCTTCTTGAAGCACTTTTGGGATAGCTCTGGCTTTGCCAGGTGTTTGTGTAGCACTTAACATAGTGGTATTCTGGACCATAAACAGGAGTTCTTGTTATTGTGGTGATAAAAATAATAGATAAAGGTAAACGTAATGTGCAGAAGACTAGATCTGGGGTAGGATACCAGGAACCTCTAGTGTAGTCCACATGCACAGTCTGCGGCAGGGGGGGGGGAAGGAAAGGGGTGATGGTGTTCGTCCCTGTAGCATTTTGCTTAAAGATTAGTGGAATACTTATGGAATACCTATAAAACTATGGATAGTGGAATACCTATAAAACTGAGTAACTTCACAAACAGTAGACAGATAATGGACAAATGATGCCTAATTGGAGGACACAGCTGAGCTCATGCAGTGGTAATACTGACTTTTAGTAATAAGTGATCTGAATGGTCTTCTCACACACTGTATGCTTTCAGCACAGAAGAAAATTGGACCATACATCATCTGTTAGTTAGTATAAAATGAGAGATAAGATCAAGTCATAAGATTCTGAGTAAAATCCAAACTTCAAACATCCCGATAGTCGATGAGCTTATTGTCCTATCATTTTAGGCTGCTTTGGATGTATAGTTCACAATCCAGATTGCATCCTGAGAACAATCTGAAGGTGACAGTAGTGGCTAGAGACAGGTTTTGCAGTAGTATTTTTAAGAACAGGTGTCCAATGTGGTAGTTGCAGATCTGTTAAGTACCTTCCAGCCAGTGTAATTTTATTAGTGGTAAACACATACCAAAGGTCACATGTTCTTTTTGTCAGAACTATGTCTGTTTCCATATTTCCAATAAATAAAAAAAATAAAATGTAACACTGCTTTATATTTCCTTGCCCAGGCCCAGATACAATATCTCAGACACCTAATGTGCTTGTCTCAGGTAAATCAAATGAAGTAAACAAAACTGGTAGACCAACTTCATAAACACTGTGATTAAGTGTTAGATTCATACTGCAATACCTGAATGAGTTACATGTTATGTTAAGCAATTTCTATAAGGTAAACTTATTTGTTGAGTTAGGATGCTTCTCAAGTTGCTCCAGCAGTTTGGGTGGCAGCTTTCTTTCCAGTGAATTTCTGGAGCAAGATGGTTATTTGAAAAGTACCACTGGCATTTACAGAGAGTGTGTGTGCACCTGAGCATGACATCTTACAATGCAGGTGAAAATTTTCATCTTGCTCTTTGGCACTTCTACCCTTTTGGCACTTCTACATGGGGACCAGCTATGGGTTAAAAGTTGTGAGGTTGCTATTGCAGTTATCAGCTTTTGCCAAGACTGAGTGTACGTACTCCTCTTACCTTGTAGGAAATAGCCTTTGTATATCAGGTGTATGACCTGTAGCAATTTATGAAGAAGACTGGTCAGACTTAAATTGTTTCTGATCACAAAAATTTTATCGTGAATATTGTGGAGGTAATTACTATCTTACAGCAGAAGTTCTACATTGGCATACTGGCACTGTGAGGAGGAGCAGTGGTTTTCAGGGTACATTTCAGAGCCAAGAGGTACTTTCAAGTCTGCTTTAAGTCAAAAGCCAAAGCTGGTGTCATAAACATGCTGATGACAGTGATATGTACAGAAGAGAAATGGTACTGTGTCTTCATTTCCACTGATGATAGTTCTAAATTCATGAACAGTTAGTGACTTCTGCTGAAATGGTCACTATTAATACATCTTTTAGGAAGTGAAGTGCTATCTGTAACTGAGGTAAGGATTTGCATGTCACCTTCTAAATGTTCTTATATAGTCTCTCGACTTAGTTGTGGAAAATCTTCATATAGAATGAAACGTAGGCGTATATAGAAATATTTGGCTTTTTTTTCTAGCCAAGTGGTTGGGTTTTTTTGTAAGCTAATCAAGCTCTCCTATATCTGTTTTAAGTGAGGCTCTGAATGTTATTTCTAATTTTTATTACATAGCTGCACTATTTTGGGGATAGTGCAGCTCATGAGATTTTCTTATATATAATTCTAAAATTAAAGTAAAAAGCTCAGAGAAACTGTAGCTTTAGTAGTGGTCCACATCATTCAATGTATGTCTTAAAAAGCACAACAAAATAAATTTCTGCTGCTTCCCAGAGTATAAAATCCAAAACATCTCGCTGTTCAAATCAAGCATTATATGTCTTCTTCTAATAACACAGTGTACACTACTAAATAGAAGTCAACAGCAATGAAGTAGATCTACTGCAATCCAAAGCATGTAGGAAGCCGAAGCTGTAGCTGGCTGTGCTGCTGTGTTCTGCCCCAGCATCCCTGAGAAGTGAGTGTGTGTGTGATTTTAGGGATCTGCTGTAAAGCACAGTGCAAGTGAAGATAATACCTTGCTCTGTTCCATCTGAGATTTCCTGACTCATGCAGGTGCCTTCTGCATACTCCTCTAAAGTCTTTGATGTTTATCACTGGGATGTTTCTCTTAAATTTATGTTAGGTCAGACAGAGGTTGAAGTGCCCTGTCTGCAAGCCTGGTTTATGCAGCTCTGGCAGCTTAATAAAAGGCTCACGTTGTTGCATGACAGCTTGCTCTCACAGCATCATGTGACAGGCCAGGTTACACTGAGATGCATACCTGTTTTGTCACTTGAATTAACTTCTGTGCACAGTAGTAATGAGCAGGTGTGTCGTTCTTATGTATTGCAGGGGCTATTTATGCCTTTCTTACTGGCAGTCAGGGTATTATAATGACAGTTGTGAACATGACTACAGGCAGAAGCACTGCCTCAGTGCTTCATAAAGCTGGATAATTGGTATGAGATCGCTTTAGACTTCCAACACCATAAGTTCTCTAAATGTTTTTTTGAGTTTAGAATGAACAAACGAGTGTTCTTGTATCTGGATTAGATATCTGGTGAAGTTTTGTCTAAAAAGTATTTAGTAGATTTAGCAACATATACAGAAATATCAATAAATCTGTATCACAGTGATTGAAGGGAAGTATTGTCAAGTGGAGAAAAGATATGTACCAGTATCTTCTGAAAGGTTATTACTGAAACTGTGTGAGATCTTGTAACTAATGAGTTAATGGAGGCAACTGCTGCTCAAAATGCCTGATTTACACTGACTACCTGTAGCAGAGTGGTTTAAATGAAAATATTGCGTTGTGTTCTTTGGGTAAGGGAGGGGTGGCCTGTTTCTTCATTTAACTGCTGTGGGTCCAAAAAATGAATGAAGGTAACTGTTTGAGAACTCTTATCACCCAGCATGTTGCAAAGTACTGAGCGTAAGACTGCCAAACTCAATGGCTGTTCATACAACACTGAAAAGAGACCATAGGTTACTGCAAACTTTCTGTCCTTCCTATGAAGGTTCAGGTGCTGGTCATCGCTAGGAGCAAGATCACAGATTAGGTGGTCAATGGCCTGGGTTATCCTGTTGGTGTGGCAATGAGGGTTATGAAGAATATCAGTTAGTCAAGAAAGCCAAAAGTTGTCACTGCTTTACATGTCAAATTTGGTATGCATCTGTTTTTGTTTGAGTTCTTGAGCTGTCCATGCTGTCTTCAGTGTTCTGTTTGGAAGTTGGAATTTAGATGATGCAAGGCAGCAGGTTTTAATTTCTCATGGTTCTTGCTTCTTTTTAAAACCCAGAACAAGCATATTTCAAGTTTAGATTCCCTTTCCTAGGTTGTCTGCTGGGGATTGAATGGAACATTGCTACATACCAGCAGAGGAATTCACATTAAACAACATTCATTTTCAAACTCTTGACACAGTATTGTTTAGGTTGGAAAAGACTGCTTGAGATCATGTATTCCAACCCCATGTTTACCGCATCATCCAAATATTAAGCTGTAAATAGAATGATGCTGGCCAGATCTATTATCAGTGAGTGCTGTATGCTTTTTATTTACCCAGTCTTTACACTGGGCTCTTCAACAGACGCACAATGATATAAGCTATAATTGTGATAATCAGAAGAGTTTTCAGAACTTATTTTTGAGGTATCACAGCCACTTGAGCAGTCTTTTGATGTACTTTCCCAAATTTACTTAGGTTGATTTAACAGAAGATAGGCAATATATCACTGTCTTTGGTTGTAGAGATTTTACAGATCTTTGGAATTGAAGCCTTTTATTGAAAGGATTTTTCAGTCTGACATTTGCTGTATATCTCTTTGTAGTAGTGTTATTTGTCATCCACATCACTGGTCAGCTACCTGACAGCTGACACAAAGGACAACCAGGTAATGCAAATGACAGGAGAAGGAAGGAGCTGCGCCTACTGGCCATGGTGTGGTCTAGTCAGTTTATGTGAACTTAGAAACTACACCCAAACAAAAACACTTACAGTTGAACAAACTTGCAGTCAAACAAGCTGCTTCTATGGAGATAAAGGGAAAAGTACTGGGATATTACTTAAGCATTACAGTGCTCTCTCCCACTCCCTGACTGGATAATTTGGCACTGTGAAAGATACAGGCTTTTGATTTGAGCTGTGGACTTCTTTCTCCTGTTTTCAGTAGGTAGAGTTTATATAGTGTGCAGTACTTTCACCCTTGCATTTAGGCTTACTGGAGCTGTCTGCTGAAGATTTGCTGCTTTATAGCAGATAGTGCCTGGAATTGCAGGCATAATTCCTGGTCAGTTGAGAAACAATAAATGAGGGAATGTTTGGTTTACATCTGAGGAGTGATCATTCACCAGCTGGACTGGCAACTCTGGCTGCAAAGTTGTTAGTTATAGGCAATATAATTGCAATAAAGCACGTAAAGGAAAGAAGTCTGCATTGTAGTCAGGCAGCTTTTAAGATAGCCAGAGATTAACCACAGACTTTGTGTACCGGCAGTTGATCGTTTCCTGTGATTGTTTTAATGAGTACTAAACAATACCAAAAGCAGTGGTTTCTACCACAAGAACACTGTGAACTCTCAGACTTTCTCGTAGGCCATACAAAAGAAACAAATTTGACATTTTCTCTTAATGGTGGTTCCTGCACCGGTTGCCAAATGCTATTCATTTCCCAACCATGGTTTGGGAAGCAGCGCTACAGGGATTGATTGGAAAAATGCTAGAAAGATAGTGAGCTTAAGTCTGTAATATGGAAATAAGAACACAAATACTGTCCTTGGGGCATTTGACCTAGAGGGGGATTCTGTGTCATTGAAGGTCATAGGTGTTATTAGATGGCCAGATACATCAGCCCCCTGCTGTTCTGCTGACCTGGGTGCTGCTCCTTTCTTGCAAATTTGACAGCTGTAAGACTTCACTATTCCTATATGCAGGTGAGCTGATTTGTTTCTCCAAGCTCCAGGAGGGCTCTGAAACACCCATTGCATTTGTTCTCTTTTGGAATGAAGTTGAATCCTTTGGCAGAAACATAGTGGAAGTCAAAGATGGTCACCTCCTGCACTGCCATCGGTGAATGCTCCCGAGGGGCTTACCCCCCCACCCCCCCCCCCCCCCCCCCCCCCCCCCCCCCCCCCCCCCCCCTCCCACAATGCCCCGCGGGGGGGGGGGGGGGAGGGGGAGGGGGAGGGGTTACCTGGGGCCAGTCCAAGATGGCGGCGAGGATCTGNGCTTCCCCCCCCCCCCCCCCCCAAGATTGTAATTTCAGAATCCACTACAATAGCTTTTTCATCCCTTCAACCTTGCTGCTTCTCTCAAGCCTCTTCTAGGAAATTCCTGATGCTGTGCAGGGTGGGTTAGATTTGCGTCTGAAACCTTCCTGTTCATAGTTAGATGCTCTCAAAAAGATGGATGAGATTGAGAGAAGGTGAGCAAAACAACACGTACATTCATACGTGCCCTTCTGTAGAGCTGGCCTCAGGCTAAGAAGAAGGGTTTAGGAGGTTTGAGACCTCATGGATGCCTCCTAAATTCTTTTCTCACTGTGTCATTTCCTTTCAGCAGTGTCTGGTCCTTCAAGCTCACCTGGGTGTGTTCACAGGTAGCCAGACCTGTATTGTGAAACAGAAATTAGACACTTAACCTTGGCAATAATTAACTCCCATAGCCTGGTTTGCTGCCTCTTTGTCATGCATTTATTATTCTTTGTTTGCTCACTTCCAAGGAAATTCTTTCTGGTATTTTATTAGGTTTCTATGAATCTGAGCTAGTGAAGAATTAAACCGTGAGGCTCAGGTGCAGGGGAAGGTTTTCTTTCTGTGCTTTCCTTGGCAGTTAACCTGTATAAACATGCGTAGGGGAGGGTGGAGCTCGGTGGCAACGATAATGGAGTGGAAACATAGTAAACAGGTTTTGTGTAGTGTTTCTTACTGCAAGCCTGCTTGAGAAGCCCCTAATTGTGTTTTCCAGACCGATAACATTCTTGTCCTCAGCAGGGTGAGGAGGGCTGCCTGAACTGATCTGCTCTTTGTGTCAGATGTGCTTAAGCCCTGCAAAAAGGTAACTGGAATCTCCCCTTACCAATACCAACATGTCAGGGCAAATCACCCAAGAACAGCCTGTTTAACTGTTGTGCTCCCTGACACAAAATGGTGAAAGCCATCATCTTGAATGTGCAAATGCTCCCAGTTATTTTGGTCCTTATTGAAAAGTTTTTTTCCAAGGTGACTTTTTAACTCAGGCCTCTTGCTTTCTATGTCTTCTCTGTGTACACACAGTGCTCTGCAAAACTTTGATGCCTTCTTAGCAGGTACTAAATAGGGCTGTTGAGGGGTACTTACTTAAGAGTCTGGGAGTGAGGCTTGAACTTTGTGATTTAAAGCAAAAAATATTTATTTTTAAGTGGAATGTCCTACATGGCTGGCTCTTGTGTACACAAGAACACTCCTTTTTTTTTTTTGCTTACTTTGCCTTGGGGACTGTATCAGAAGCCAGGCTTGGATCTTTGTTGAAGCACTCCACATTGACTTTCTTATACAATCGAGTTCTTATCCACTGCTGCATGTTCAGCAGTGAATTACTTCTCTATAATTTCTTATAAGCACATTTCGAGAGAAGGCAGATGTACATAGGCTGCAGTTTCAAGGGGCAGAGTGAGCTTACGTGCTAGCTGTTCACCCAGCACTTCGCTCTTGTGACATACTTTGCTTTAGTTTCTGTGTTCGCTGTACCCAGCAAATAAAAATATCCTAACATCACTGGATAGTTTGCTAATCTTCTCCCTTTACACTGACTTCTGTGCTTATCTGGTCTTCTGCTGAGTCATTATGTGCACTAACAGTGAAGAAAGTCCATGCAACAAAACAAGTGGTTAAATTTCTGTCGGGTTAGCAGGCTGAGGGCCTGGCTCAGGAAGCAGGGGAATTCATATGAGCAAGTGAAAGCACTTGATGGGAAGAAGATGTCCAGCATTTAAGGTGCCCTGAAAGTTGAAATTGATTCTTGGTGTGCTTCTTGATGCTGCTGTCAAAGATGTTATTCTGAGATTTCATTTCCTGTGTGAACTTAGTGGACTTACTGAAACTGCAGTCAAACACTCCTATCTTGTTTTGAAATGCATATTACTCTAGATGGTATCTCATTGATGTCTTGCATAATACTATTTTAATTTCATTATTGCTGACATTTTTCAGACACTGTCAGAGGATTTGGATGGTTTGTAGCAGTATCTTTCAAGAATAATAGATCTACCTAAATTATTCTACTGCAGAAAAGATAATATCAATGTGATTTTAGTCCATCTAGTTATCCTTTTTTTTTGCCTGTGTACTTGTTGTTAGTATTACTTCATACAGTTTATGTCACCTTCCCCAGCAAATAGGTTATTTTGCTTCTGAAATTCCTGAAATGCATCCTGAATCAAATTGAAGACTCACATTCTTGGTGTTGATTTGAGAGGGAAGCAGGTGATCTGACTGCAGTGTATCTCACTACAATACATACATGTGTACATTGATACAACTCTTTTGGAGGCCATCTGTGAACTGGGTCAAGAAACATGAATATTCAAAACGCCTGTTTTAAAAGGTAAAAAGGTGGGGATTGTTTAAATTTTGCCTAATTCCTGAGCTTGACATGTGGCGCTGCAGAAATAGTACTGATGTGAGCTGCTCAGATTGTCAGTGCTGTGTGGAGGAGCATCTGTGGAAGCACTGCCTGAGCCGGTGGGGGTGTTCAGTAAAGGTCCTAAATTGCTGGAAGTGTACGTTACAACTTTCAACTATTGAAAGCATGTGAAGAAATGGTGTATTTGACTCTATTTCTACAGGTAATAGGCAAAGGAAGATTTTCTGGCAGACAAAATGCCATGCACCCAGTTTTACTTAAGAGTTGGGAGTCTTAACATAAGCTCTCTGCGTGAGAATGTTTAAGCAGGATGATGTGGACACACAGAGTAACCACAAAGCATTCAACAAACCACCCCTTAATTTGTAATGCACAGCTCAGGCTGTAATATTTTACAACCTCATTCAATACAGGCATTCACTTGACTTTAGACTGTGTGTACTGGACACAAAAAAAATTAGCTTTGAACTTTACAGATCAGAAATGAAAAGACAGCCAGTGTGTAGTAAAGCATCCTGGTTTCAGTTGAAATTTAGGTACTTCAGTTGTTAGGGTGGAAAAACAGATTTTTACTTAAAACTCTTCTTACCCATCAGAAAAGTAATTACCTAATTGTTGGTTTGGGTTTTTTTTAGTAAAAATTCATGTTGCCTTAAGTGCTGTCATTACTCTGTGTCCAAATTCTGTACTCAATAAATGTAACATTTCTCTTGCAAATGGGTGTTAATTGTCTGATATCCATGGCTTGGTGTGCAGTGCTGCTGCATTTGCTCAGTTTCATGTATTTCTGGCATTTTTAATTTCTGCCCCAGTTTGTGCTGTGGTGTTTGTGACTGTAAATAATGCAGAGCATCAGCTTCTGCCTCACTTCATGACCGTTTCTATGGATTGATGTTTATCTAAAATAAAGATTGACTCAACATATTACTCTGGAAGTTATTAATGGTTTGTCTGTAGGCTGTTACATCATGAAGAAACAAAAGCATGCTTTGAGAGCATTTACTTTTTTTTCTCTCAGGGTTGCTGGCATGCAAAATACAGCTGTTCAGCAGTGCAGTACCAGGTTGAAATAGACAGTACAGAAGAAACGCAATACTGAGTAAAGCTTCAATTTTCTCTTTTAATATCTAACTATAGATTTTAGTAAAAAATAATAGTATAGGAATGGGATAAAGTTGTGCATCAGAATTTCATGAACTGCTTATAACCTGTCAGTATTGCTGTTTTCTAGTATTTTCCATGTAATAAGTATTAATATTTTGTGTGCATCTGATTCCTGAGTCAGTGTATGTCACCAAATACCTACACTTAACACTTCATTTATATATTTGAATGTGTAGAACACAGTTAAAGCAGGTAGGATACATAAAATGGAAATGTTGATTTAATATTAATTGCAGATTGTATTGTCTTATCCATTGCTTTCCACTCCTGTATCAGCTCCTTCAGTATCTAAGTTAAATAAGCACATGGTGGGATGGTGAATGTAGAAGCTTCTTTTGCAGTTGCTATCTTGCATGCTTCTGTGTGAGTAAATATAGAAACCAAAATTGCTTTCATCCAGAGTAATTTTTAGAGACATCTATGAATAAGCAAATTGCAAATGATGTCCTTTAATTGAAATAGTAATTAAAAGTATCTTAAGCCATTAGAAGCTGAGCTATTACAGGCCCAGCTGAGTCAGCTGTGCTGTGCATTTGTTCTGACTGTCTCTGGTAGTGGAAGGTCTGTTAAGGTTAGAAATCAAATTATTCTCTGCTACAGTAAATCAGTTGCCACTTTCTGCTTGCCAGAGGCACTACTTCAAAACAAAACCAAACTAAGGCACAGGGAGTTAAAATATCTTTGTCCTAAGCTGTCATGTCTGGCCGAGGAGTGACCTCAGCCTGCTGCTCTGAATCATTGTTGAGAACCCACGTGCTCTAAATATACTGAGGTATGTTTCAGTCCCAGAAATTGTTTGTCTTTTCATGTGTCATGGATGGCTAAATGAGTAGAACCTTGACATTGTTAGAAAAGGCACAGCTACACCCAGTTACTGTAGGTGCAGTAGCAGATTAACCACTCTAACTACTTTCATGTGTGTAATCTTTCTAATCTTGATCAGGTGGCCATGTTGCTTTTCTCCTGTGGCACGTAGGCAGAGCTTGACTGTGGTTTTAATCTTAAAGCTTTTTTTAGAGTTGTAGTTGCAGACGAAAAGAAAAAATGAAGGCATTGAAGTATTCTATGCAGCGTTATGTTGAGAAGGTTAGGCTGCATTTGTGTGAAACCCTCCAAACAATGTATTTGAATTAAAGGAAGTTAAAGTGATCCTTCAAGAAATGCTGAGAGCAGTGCTTTCCATACTTACCAGAATCTGTGAACTCAAATTAATATAAGCCATAGTGTAGCCAGTCTGACAAAACCAGCAGAGTTTCTGGCAGTAGTCAAATAAATACTTCAGAGGGAAAAGAGATGCTGGAAGCAAAGAAATTCTTTCCTGATTGTTGTATTCTTGCATTTATGATCAAAACCATAAATTGCACAATTACAAACTTACTTGCTGGTGAAAAAGCTGTTAATGCCTTCCTTTACTGTCACCCATTAGGCTATGAATGAGAACTCGCTTTCTTTTAGAAGCAGAAAGGAGAGCTGGTACTTGTGAATTACAGTAATTCTAGTGAGGCTGTTTCAACTTGCAAAGTGTGTGTATTTGGGGGTTTACTAGTTTTATTTTCTGTTTTGGCAGCAAAGAGGAAGAGCTTAAGGAATTCACCGGTACCTCCTTAGTAGCTTACAGCTTTTTGTTTCCTTCTAGAGGTTTGTGATGCTCTTACCTAAATTTTATTGTCTGTGAAAGGGAAGAAGTTACTTGAATAGTTTTGCTTTCTTTAGATAACTTTTCTGAGCTTACAATTCCTTGTACCGGGACTGTCCTCTCCCCCACTATGGGAACACAATCAGGATGGAAGGTATCACTGTGTAAGTCAACCCTTCTGCTCAGCAGGGCCTGAGAGACCACAGTGCCAGCCAGCCAGCCAGGCTGTGGATAGCACTGGGGCAGAAGCTCCTAACGTCCTTTCACACAGTCTAGTGGCAAAATGTATTTGCAGTGTGGAGTGGGTATTTATGGAAAGGGAATCTGCATTAAAGTGTAGTAATGTGGATTATAAGAAGTTGCCATTGACTCTTCTGTAAGCAAATCAAACACAGCATTTAGTGTAGGAGATAGTAAGGCTAAGAGCTCTATGTGTAAAAATAAAAGATCTGGCTTTATCTTCTGCTTTTTTGAAGGTATAATTGTGATTAATATTGTACCGTGTATCTAGAGTGTTAAATAAGAGACCACTGGAAGGAGAGGGGCTGCAGTAGGCTGCTCAGTGAAATTCCGTATCTTGCTTCTCAAATAGCAGATCTCTTTAATGCAGTCCATCTGTTCAGCCTTGCTTGCCTTAAGGTGGTAGAGGGAGGTAATAATTTGTGAATAGCTGTTATTTTGCAATTTGGTACTAAGATGTATGTGTAGAGTTAGCTAGAAAGGACTCCTTGCCTTTACACCAGGAATAGAAATCTCTATGGAATTTTGGGGGTTACTTTTTGGTTTGGTTTCAGTGGTCCCATTCACTTAGTGACACAAACACCCTCTTGTATATACAGTGCATGAATGGAAATATGGACAGGACAGAAAGCAGGTGTTTGTGTTACGGAAGGGAATGTTACAACAATATTTATAGGCTATTCATGTATTATTGAAGTTATTTGAAGTTGTTGCATAAAATAGAAGTTGAACTGGAAAATGGCGAAGTCCAATTTTATCCAGCTGACTGGTCTGAGCCTGCTGCAAACCTGCACAATTAAATAATTCACAGGAGATGAATTATTTCTTCCTCACCAAATAGATTTTAGCTTACTTGGAGTCTGATTTTGCCCCTTCCACGTTGTCTTATACAAGTGTAAAAACTAATCATGGGTACTCTCCATAAACTTGTATGTAATGGAACTACTCAGCATTCAATATACTCCTCAGGATGGTAGAATTGGATCCTTTGGGTTTTAAAAGAGGAATCATACAGGTCACAGACTTCTGCCTGTAAATGCTAGCAATGGATGAGCATGGCTAGCCAGTAAATGGATTTGGTGTCTTTGCTTGTTCTGTACCAGCTGCTCTGTATGGAGCTAGAGGGGGTGGATGGCACTTTGGCTTGTTCTTTTTTGTCTGTAATGCTCCTTCAGTTTGTTTAGAGAATGTATGTGCCAGAGTGAATGTGGGCAATAGATGAGTTAAATTTTAACTGATATGTATGGGTGCAACATGAATAGGAACTGTGCTAGAAATATTTAATACTAGTTTTTTTAATCTAACAACAAAAATAACAGCAACAGTTCTTCCTCCCCCCTCCCCCCTCTTTCCCAGGACAGGAATTAAACAAGTGTTGGTTTGGTCAGAAAACTCTAAAACTGATAATCGATAAACTTTCCAGCATATACCAGGTTGGAAATCAGATATGCATGAGCGTATCTTGTATTATTTAAAACTAAGTTTTCTTGTAGATGGGTTCAGGAGGACATGCACAACTTTAAGAGAACAATAAAACCTGATTGTGTTCTTTCATGAATTAACATTCAATTTGTAAAATTGTTTTGTGGCTGGTCTGATGTTGGAAAAGTGACTCTGTGTAGGATTTACAGCCTGGTAGTATTTAGAAAGGCCACCTGACCACATGGGTTTGGAAACTGAGTATGTTAGGCAAGAATCACCAAATATAAAAAGCTATGGAGCCTCCTCATGTCACTTAGCTATTCAGTTTCCTGGTAGAAACAGTAGTTTTAAGATACAACTAGGTTCCTGAGGGGAAGAATTAGCCAGTTTTCCCAAGAAGTAGTATTTAAATTCTGAGAAGCACACCTACTTTACTTAAAGATTTGAAGAGAGGATTTATTATAATTCTATACATTTAATATAACTGCCCAATGTAAAATTACCTTTATGGGGCTGTTTGGAAAGCTGGTTAGCAGTGCAGCATGTAAGTTTTTAAAAATCCTGTTCCTATGTGCTCTGATTTCCATGACACCATTCTTTAGGGACAGCACATTTGTTATAGGAGGCTGAATTGTTTCCTTTTGCAAAGCTTTACAGGCTCTGAATCTCCCACTGGCTGCTGTCCAGAAAGAAAGATTTGTGGGTTCTGCCCAGTGTCTGCAAATGTGTGATGATATTTATATCCATTGAGTTGTTTTCACTATTGCTAGATCTGGTAAAACACTTGTGGCTTTACCACAACTAAAAGACTTGTGGTAAAGACTGAAAACTTTGAAATCGAGTTCTGTGCTGGAAGACATGTTCTGACTTCCATCACATCCCTGGTTACTGGGTGGGAAGGAGGATCATCAACCCTTTTAAAAGGGGGGAAGTAGGCAAATCTTTAAAGAAAGAAGTAAGACTTCAGTTTTTGAAAGCATAATACTGTTTAAGTATGCACAAAAAGCAGAATTTTGGCTCGATTGATTTCAAAGGTGATTCACAGTAGTTTTTATTGATAGAGTCCTTAAAACCCAGTTCATGCTGCACAGCTGTACAGTTGTGTTGACTCAAAAGCCTTTTACAGATGGGACTTCTAAAAGAAAAAGCTGCCCTTTTCTTCTTGTGTTTTTGTAAACTGCTGACAGCAAAGGGAAGGGCAGACATGTCAATTCCATTATGTACTTTCATGCCTTCTCTCTCTTTTCTGAAAGAAGCTTCCACTAAGGACAATTTAAAAAAAAAGTCACCAAGAAAACCTCCTTTTCTGGGAAGCATTTCCAAGCATGAAATCAATACCAGTGTAATGCCTTTATAGCATTACTTTTTTGCGTAAATGGACACTAATTCATTTGATCTTCATCGGAAATGTCTTCAAGCTATTTACCACTTCCTCCAGATATGGTTTAATAGAATGGTGTTCTTGGATTTTTCCATATGCCATTCCTTTCTGAAAGAAGGTAAAGTTCTGACTTCATACTTGATATATCATGAAGAAAGGATGGTCATGGTGCTTTGAAACCTCCTTGTCACCTTTGAGCCTGAAAATCCGCAGTGTAATCGGTTGATTAGGGTACAGTGCAGGTTTGGCTCTGTTCCTGGCTTTGCTCTATGTTTTCTGTATAGTCTTAAGCAATGACAGTGGTCAGTCTCTCTGCAGATTTCATAATCTCTGAAATAAAGACATAGAGCTACCTTACTATCTCCTGATTTCCATTTTTGTTTGAAGTCAATGAAGGCTGACTTAGATATCCTTAGAAAGATGTTTGTATATGGAAATAATTTCCCTTGAATATTCTCTTCAAACTTGGAGTTTTTGAACGGCTTTATGGCATTAGGTCTAGAAATGATTTGTACTGGATAAGTAGCATAAAACTTTTTGGCTCAGTTCTGTACATGTGACTGTAACTGGCTGAAGATCCAAGTACCAGTGAAAGGATGTGGTAAATTTTCCTTGGAGCTGGCAAAAGTTCCCATACTTGGAACTTTTAAAACCAGACGAGGTTGATATGCTGGAAAATATACTGCAGAGAAGACAGTGCTTTATTGGTAGAAAAACAGGCTGAGCATTCCTATAGGCCTCTCTGTGTGCAGCTGATGAAGTTGTAAATGATAGTTATTTTAATTTGCCTTTGATTTCCTGATTTTGCTGAATGTGTCCTGCAGCATGACTGAAGCCTTCAGTCTCATGCCAATGAAAATGGCAATCGACATTTCCTTGTTTAGTTTCTCTTGTTAAATGCAGAGTGAAACTTCAAGGGTGTAGCTAAGAAAATATTGATTTTTTTATTATTATTTTTTTCCAATTCCAGATGAAAACTTGCAGGCATTTGCCCAGTAGGGCGGAGTAGAAAAGTTATCTTGATTGTGTAACTTCAGTCTTTGGCTCTGCAGCCGTGAGAGCACTTGAGCAATAGAGGACTGCCTTTTGCCGTTGGCTAGATAATGTGTTATTTCTTGGCTGTGGACTGCAGACTGACTTTCACATAAGCCAATGGCATGGGGCTTTCCCACACTTGCAACATCACTGGTTTTCCAGCAGTGTGACACATGTTGTGTACACAGGTTAAATTTCAACTGAAATGCCTTCTGCTCAGGTCGGCCATCAGCTGGGCATAGCTCTGCTCGTTACCCAGGTCAGCTGTGTCTGTCAGCATGAGTGTGCAAGGTACAACAAAATCGTTTTAAAATACTACACCACAGGGTTATGGCTGTGACTTTTTTACCTGCAGATTCATAACCTGCTCCTCTCCATTTTGAGTTTCTGGGGCATCCTCCTGCAGCAAGTGCGGCAGAGGTAGTAGCATCTACGAGCTAGAGGAACTGGGAGCCTGACCTAGTCTGTAGAAAGAATTTCAGTTGATTTGGGTCAGATGCATGAAAATGGTGAACACAGTTGTGGTTCACTCAGGGTGGTATCTGGAACATGTGGATGTTTGTGCTTTAGGACCCTCAGTCTGTGAGTTTGCTGAGGGGCCAGACACAAAGGTCTGTACTTACACACATGGTGTTTGCAGTGAGGTGTTGGGGAGCCTGTGGTTTTGTTTGTCTCTGATGTTAGAGAGGTGTTTTCTTCATTTGCAGTCCCTCACTGTTAGAAATGGCAGATAAAAGTCTTGAGGCTTTGGTGATGCAGAAACTGATTTAGTCCAATTAAATCCCCTAGGAAATTTATCCTGTGGTTAAAGCTACTTTCTTTTGCTTGATAGCATTAAATTAAGTGTTTTAGAAGGAAAGGAGTTCAAGGTCTGATCTGCTGACCACTGAAATTTTCTGTTGTGCTAGCCTAGGAAAACATTTCCAAGACAATAGCTGAGATTTTAAGTCTCAGTCCGGTTCTGTATTTTTGAGGGTTTTATGTAAGAATAAGTTTTCAAACAAGTGTTTCTACTTTTGTCAAATGGAAATAATGCAGGATTAGTTGATATTGCTAATATTTGCCTTGACCTGTAAGGAAGTGGACAAGTAACATGAATACTAGAATAGTTCACAACTGTTTTTTGTTTTTACATAACTTGGTGTTATTTGGAGTTGTTGAGAGACCGTATGTCTCACTGAAGTCTGTGCTGTACCAGAAACAAAGGTGAAACTGATTGAACACCTTCATTATTATTTGAAGTAGCATGAATTAACTTTGAGTGGATTTATAATATATGTGCCTGTGTAGGTATGGTTACAAAGGGCTAGAAGGTAAAGGAAAAAGTGTTCTGAGTTGATCTGTTCAGCATTGAGGCAGGGGCAGCCTTGTTCCCCCATGAAGGGTGGTCTGGACATGTTGCACTTCTCTCCTTCTGTTGTTGTGAGACAGGATAAGTCCCAGCTCTCCAAACCTCATTTGCATGTAAATAATGCCTTTTGGGTAGTGATTGCATTATGTCAAGTTTTGTATGCCCATCCTACCAACGGATCAGAAAGTTCACTGGTCATCTTTTACCTATAGCTTTGGAAAATATGCCTGTGCCACAAAAGGCAATAATGCCGCTCTTTGATGTTTATACTAGCTGCTTTGCCTTTTTAGTAGTCAGACCAGGAGGAAATGTGTTGAATTAGCTGCATGAGAGAAGCAGAAGAATTCATTAAAGAACATAAAATGAATTCTACTCAAGTTTCAAGCTTCTGGGTGGGAGTTACAAAGCAGTAATCATCTTCCAGTTGTTTTTAATTCCTTTTGTGGCACTTCTCTTGTTCATGAAACCAATATGTACTGCTAGCGTGGGTGAGAAAACGAGCAATGTCACTGAGGCTTTGAGCAGTGTAAACAATAGCAAGTACATTTGTGTTATAGTCTCTGATGCCTTTTTCAAGACCAAAGGAGAGAGAGTGGATGAATCAGAAAGCTACTTTGGGACTACATGGTCTTCGTGTGTAGTTTACCATTTCAAATACAACCCACTTTGGTAGCCACTGGAATACTTTTATCAAGCAATGGCAATTTTCTGTCATAGGTGAAATTAATACATGTTTGACTTTGTGCCATAGAGAAACTCCATGAGTCTTGGAGCAACAGTAAGCTATGGGGCCCTTCTTTGATCTGATTAAAAATTAGAGCAAGACACTGAATCTCTGTCTACAGACCGTTTTATCACACACAGTCTGATCTGCAGCTGATTTACCTGCCAGTGTGAGGCCTATGTGGCGCATCCTTTTTATGTCAAACTTCGCATGCATTGCATAGCACATACATATGCATTAGCCCCTGATGTCTCTGTTGCCCCCAAGAAATAATGTTCCCGTGTATCTGTTTTCCCATAACTCTAAAGGAATCCTGAGAAGTGAAAGATCCCAAACCTACAGCATTCAATTAACTACTTAGATAAGGTGAATCTGAACTTTACCAATCCCATATTTTAGTCCCTATCTACAAGGGGTTAGTAATGTTTTATAACTATGTAGGAATAGGTGGCTGATTACTTAAGCTGGGTGGTATTTATGTAGTTCTAAGGCTGATGAATAATGGGCCTGTCTTGAAAAGGTAGATGTGCAAAAATATGAACATGTATTAGCTCTGCATATCAAACATGCGTTTGAGCCATTGATTCACCAAGATGACTGATAGGACTGCAGACCCCTTCTTGCTGCTGCAGGTGGTGTCCATAGTCTGGGTCACTGATGTGGAAACAGGACACTATGTATCAAAGTCTGTGTATCTACACAGTGCTTTTGGTTTTGGTTTCTCCTCTGAAAATAATGACACTTTGTTATGTAGATCCACTTCTGATTTTGTTGCATTAAGCAAGTTCTAAAGCTACATAGCAGCAGAGCCTTAGGGCTGACTTGTCCCATGTCAGCTTTTCTGACTTTGCTGTATTCATCCTGGCATCCAACTCTGTAAAAACTGAAGTCATGCAAGGAATACCTTCAGTCGGCATTCAGTAGCTCCTTTATTGTTTTAAAGATGAAGTTTCTACTTGCAAGTCTGTGTTAAACACAAGAATTAGACAAATGGTTTCTTACCCAAGAATCATAGAATAGTTAGGGTTGGAAAGGACCTTAAGATCATCTAGTTCCAACCCCCCTGCCATAAGCAGGGACACCTCACACTAAACCATGCTACCCAAGGCTTCGTCCAACCTGACCTTGAACACTGCCAGGGATGGAGCACTCACAAACTTCCCTGGGCAACCCATTCCAGGGCCTCACCACCCTAACAGGAAAGAATTTCTTCCTTATATCCAATTAAAACGTCCCATGTTTAAGTTTGAACCCATTACCCCTTGTCCTGTCACTACAGTCTCTAATGAAGAGCCCCTCCCCAGCATCCCTATAGGCCCCCTTTAGATACTGGAAGGCTGCTAGGAGGCTCCACGCAGCCTTCTCTTCTCTAGGCTAAACAGCCCCAACTTTCTCAGCCTGTCTTCGTATGAGAGATGCTCCAGTCCCCTGATGATTCTTGTGGCCTTCCTCTGGACTTGTTCCAACAGCTCCATGTCCTTTTTATGTTGAGAACACCAGAACTGCACACAATACTCCAGGTGAGGTCTCACAAGAGCAGAGTAGAGGGGCAGGATCACCTCCTTCGACCTGCTGGTCACGCTTCTTTCGGTGCAGCCCAGGATACGGTTGCTTTCTGGGCTGCAACCGCACACTGCAGTCAGCTCATGTTCATGTTCTCATCGACCACTACCCCCAAGCCCTTCTCCGCAGGGCTGCTCTGAATCTCCTCTCTGCCGAACCTGTAGCTGTGCCTGGGATTGCTCCAACCCAGGTGTAGGACCTTGCACTTGGCATGGTTCAAGTTCATGAGGTTGGCATCAGTCCACGTCACAAGCGTGTCAAGGTCCCTCTGGATGGCATTCCTTCCCTCCAGTGTATCCACTGAACCACACAGCTCGGTGTCATCGGCAAACTTGCTGAGGGCGCACTCAATCCCACTGTCCATGTCAGCAGCAAAGGTGTTGAACAAGACCGGTCCCAACACTGATCCCTGATCATTACTGTTTTCCAACTGAACACTGAGCCATTGACCACAACTCTTTGCGTGCGGCCATCCAGCCAGTTCTTTATCCACCGAGTGCTCCACCTATCAAATTGATGTCTCTCCAATTTAGGCACAAGGATGTCGTGTGGGACAGTGTCGAACGCTTTGCACAAGTCCAGGTAGATGACGTCAACTGCTCTACCCCTGTCCATCAGTTCCATAGTCCCATCATAGAAGGCCACCAAATTGGTCAGGCAGGATTTCCCCCTAGTGAAGCCATGCTGGCTGCCACTCAGCACCTCATTGTTTTTCATGTGCCTGAGCAGTGTGCCCTCTAGCTTCTGCCACTCACATTGTGCTGCAATCTTGTTGCAGTGAAGATGCATCTTTAGCATTTAATGATGTATACCTGCTGTATACATCATTATATATGTGTACCTTGGTTTTCTTTGGGAAGTGTGTTTCTAAAAAGGACTTGAGGGGAAATGTATGTAAGTTAGGGTCTTCTTGCTGCTGGTCAAGCCTAGACAGGCTTTGACTAGCTTTGCTAGCTGTCTGGTATTGCTAGACTAACATAGCTTAAGAAAATGTATTGTTAAAATGTCAATATATTTTAAGCACCTAGAAATATAGCATGTCCTGTGAAAGGCTTTATCGTTGATATGTATCATCAAGTGGATGAAAGAGGTTTTCTGTTGATTCAAGTCTGTGCACTGCTGTGCCAAAACAAAAGAAAGCATAGCAAACGAAACCACAGTCATTTTACCTTAATTCATCTTTGCTTTGCTAATTTTTCATCATAGTCAAGTGTGTATTTGTACATTTCTGTGTAGATTTAACTGTTCTGATGTACCAGTAACTTCTTCTTTACCACACCTAGAATTCTTCAGTACACATTTACTATGATGACTTCAAATGTGTGGTTATATACTGAAAAGTAATCACAAAACCTCATGATCTCTGATACACGTGACCTTCTGTGTCAAATAGGTGTAGTCAGCAAGTCTGAAAATGCCCTTTTTTTTTCTGCTGGTACTACAAGCTCCTCCTGGGATCCTGAGAAGCCCAGGTGTATCCCTGAAACCTGGGGAAATGGAAGGGCAGAATAAAGAAAATCCTAACTTTGGTCTGTAAATGTTTATTCCCCAGTTACTGCAAATAATATCAGAGATAAAAATAATAAAGTGGTTATAGGAAAAAGGCTTTTCTTTCTTCTATTAATCTTGCAGATTCAATCAGAATAGTACTTTTTTCTGAGTACTTGGACAGTGTTTCTGTGTAAGTTTTGGTTTGTGAAAGGCAAGCATTGGGAACTCACAAGATTATTTGTTTCAAAATTAGATTCTACTGAGCAAATCCTTAAAAATAAGTAAATAAATATTTCAATATTTATTCCCTGATTCCGAAAGCAGTATAATCCAGCTTGCCTTTTGTAGTTGCTCTTTGAGCAAACAGGAGTTAGGGTTTGTTTTGCTATTCAGTCACAGCTGAGGAATGATTTAAGGTTGTTCAGTGAGTTGGTACAGTGAATTTAAGATGTCCAATACTGCTATTTCACACTACGACTCTATGCTAAATGAGTGTTTGTCTTCGAAATAAAAGGAATGTTGTACACATCCAGTCCTGAACCCTTTTTAACTTGAAGTTCAGAATGAAAGCATTCCAGGTTTTTAAGGAAAAGCAAGTCTGCCTTTACCATATGGTTTCCTTTAAAGGTATTTGTGCTTAAAATGTCTGCAATGTATTAAATTTGAAACAACATAAATGCTGTAGTGCTTGGCTCCTTTTCAGCAGGATAACCTTTGAAACATAATTCCACAATGTAGAAAACCCGCTGTTAAAGCATTGTTGCTCAGCTATAAATGGAGTTTTATAAAAGAGCTTTCACTTTCCACAGCTGTTATTAAAACAAAATTTACGTCTGGCAACAATGCCCAGGCTTGTGTCCTGTGTGTAGCTGTTTACCCATCACTCTGTTCAGCCTATTGTGCTAGGACAAAAATGTTTACTTTTTATTTCCCCCAAGATAATAACCTTATATAATGACAGATTAAGATTTTAGGATCAGATCTACCCAGAAAAAGAGATCAGATTTGTAAATTACATGTGCCTTTCATAGCTCTGAAGTTGATACTCATGTAAGGGTGAATTATCAGAGAGGGGAAGGTAAAGTCACTGGTTGTACTTAAGGGTGAAATCTCTGCTTTCTGTGTCCCGAACAGAATGGCAGAGCCAGAGGCATTGTAAACCTTCCCTCTATTATACAAACTTGCTTTTATCTCCTCAAACTGTGACCAGTTCTATAGGTGGGAGAGGTTTAGTCTTCAGTTTTGTTTGGTCCTTTGCCTGTTGAAAGCCACTAACAAGAGCAGTGGCTTGTGCCAGTGGCAATGTTTTGTTTTGTTTTTCTGTGATCCTGAAAAATGTACAAACCGGACCGTGGCCACCCACTTGTTTCACATGAGCCATGGATCACTTGCCAGATGGCAAAGACTAAGGAACATTACTACAGCAGATCCGTCTGTCTTCTGCATTCTGTTTAGCCCAGAATAAAGCACCACCTCCTCCTCTGCCATACCCTGTCCTTGCAGTGGTGAGGTGAGTGGGGAAATACTCCCTAGATGACTTTGGCAACTGTTTATATTCTGAGGTGTGAGATTTTGTTGTCCTTACCTGAGTTTGCATAAATATGGTGTTGGTTTTGGTTACAGTTAATCAGCTCTTTCCCTAAAGGAACACTGCATTATAGTGTTGTCCCAAGCTGAGTTCTAGCAAATAAAAATCCTCAAGACCATCCCCCCAAAAATGAAAAAAAAAAAAAAAAAAAAACTTTGCTGGCCTCAAATGAAAAAAAATATTTCATTTTTGTAAGGCTGAAATCTAAGTT
>NDXB01022301.1:101773-112842 GCA_002631895.1 Agapornis roseicollis
TTTTAATTGTTTTTGTGTTTTTTTTTATGGTTTTTTTTCTTTTTTTTTTTTTTTGTTGAGAACTTCTTTAACACAATCATTGTTTTTCCAAGTGGTCCTTATCCCCTTTCTCTTTTTCCTTCCCAGCAGATTCTTTGTTTACTTGCTTTAGACATGCTTCAGGAATTTATTTGGGTTTGTCTTTGTTTATTGCCTTTTCCAATCCCATCCTAGCTCTCTGGATTTGATTCGTATATATTGACTGCTGTGATTTATTTTCCTCTCCATCAGCTCTATTAGTCTGTTCATTTTCTAAGATCTAGTTGCATATCGAAAATCATGTTTGAATCTTTCACTCTGTTATTGGGGCTGCCTGTGATTTCTGAGATGCAGGCCTTTTGTAAAAACTTCAGGCTTTTAAATTTACTTCTGAGCTGAAATGCTTTTAACTTCACCTCTCTTTCCTGAATTTAGAAACACTAGGCTAGCTTCTGAAGTTTTCAAATCATGGGCACTAGCACCAGATAGCTATGCACTTGTGGTACTTCCTAGATATGCTAGGTATCTAAGAAATCCTCAGTGCTGTCCCTTGAGTACAGTTTGTAAATGAAGCAAGTAAAAAAACATATTAATACTTTTACTATTAGTAGTAGTATTGGCATTATTAGTCTCAAATTTGTATGCTCATTGTCCTCCTCCTGAAGTGTGAAAGAGAAATATAGCTTTACATGTAACCACATTATATTCTAATGGCTTGGGTTTGTATTCATGAAGATTCAACAATATGTAGTACTTTTTCTGCTATGCTCTCAGTGTAACATTACTTTGATCTACCCAAAACCTAGTTCCTTCTGTCACCAGATACTGAGTTTTGTTCAATAACCTTTCCTCAGCATATCTAGTTTGACTAAATTCCTGTTCTGCATCCGGTAGTTTGACACCATTTCCTTCAAGCTCTTAATGTTGTTATGGTGCATTTATATTTATTTTTAAAATGTGCATATTTAAAATACTTGCTAGTTTGAAACTTGCTTGAGAGCACCTTGTTTCTGTTATCTCAACCTGTCCAGTTCAGCCACAATCCCTTTTTCCTCTTGAAAATTTCTCTGACTGCAATTTGGCATTGCAGTAGCCAAGCTAGTTGCAATTTACACTTAGAAGAATATGCAGCCTCTGCTTCATACAGCATTTTATCTTTTCATAACCTTTTGCATTGCAATATTAAGTAGAACACTATGAATACTGCCAATTTTTTTCCATTAGCATCTGACTGAATTCTTTGGCCTCAACTCAAGAAAGCACTTAAACATATTTTAATTGGTGTTTTAAGTATATACTTAAAATTGAGTACATACTTAAGTGCTGCCTTGAGTAGGAATACTTTCTCAGATTGATCTTTGGTTTTCTCTCTCTTCCTTCTGATGTTTCTTTTCCACAAATACTTGTGAATAATGTACCATTAACTGTTTCTGGGCCTGACACTTTTTACCATCTCAAATGAACTGGGAAGAAATTTTATAAAAGTTTGTTGTTAGATGCTTTCTTTATAGTTGTCTGCTGGTTTTAGCAAGCGTTGTAACCTTCTCGTTCAAAACTGAACAACTGTCCTGATGTTCCTGAAGGGAGGTACTCTCTCTGGTTATTGTTTATGGTAATGTGCAAATAATTTACTGACCAGTTGTAATTAAACCTGTGTTAAAAGAATGCCTCCATTTGTGGTTTTGTGTTCTGAAATGTTTGTCTTCATTCCAATAATGTTTCTGAAAGTAAATGTAGCCGAAAGAATGATCAATGGGGAACAAAAGTCCATAAGGGCAATGACAGTGGCATCATGTATGTGTGCCAAAACTGTGATGTTAACTAGGAGGAGGAGAAGGGAAGGAAGACAAATACATCCGTTTTGGAATATAGCTCTTGGAGCATTCATTACTATGCCCTGATCAATGGTTATCCTAGCAGTGTTTAACTTAAACTTGTTTTGATCTGAAGATACATGAATACATGTGAAAAAGAATAACTTTCTAGTTTTCCCTGTCAGCTTGTTTTAGTGTCTTCAGTGCCCATTCTGTGGTAGATGAAATGCAGTTGGGAGTGGAGATGAGCAGAATTTCTGTAGGGCTCAGATTTATCTGCATTTACGTCAACATGACCTCTTTTTCCAGCTTGAAACCTGTTAACTGTGAAGGAAAGAGTAAAACTGGGACATGCAGGATGGCTTAGGGTCTTAGCTTCCTAACTTCCAAATAAATAGGCACTGTGTATGCTAGACTTTGTAGTGCATGCCCAATGTCCTAGATGTGTCAGATTTGCTGTTTATATACTGTATAGCATATATTCATACTTTTTGTCTATTAAAGATGATTTGTAGGTCTGTTGTCTGCCTCTGGTGGTATTGCTGCCTCTCTGTTCAGCCCCATATCCACTGTTTTCCTTGGGCAGCTGAAAGTGGTAAGAAAGTGCCACCATAATTTCAAGGTGTCTGTAAGGTATTTCTGTGGTATTAATACCCGTGTTATTTGGGTTATATGAATTGCAGCTGCAGTAATGAACAAAAAAGGTGAATCAGAACTGACCTCTCTTTGTGAAATGCTGACATAGATGATGTAGACTGTAGTGGTATATATATACCTACTTGGGTTTTTGCCAGTCTGCAGTTGCTTTTTTTAAAGCTGTTTGACACTGAGTATTGTCACATTGCCTCTGATACAGAATTATTTCAGAGATTACTTAGCTACAGAAGTTCCTTGTAGGCTATCAGTGAGTGATGGATAAACAAAATCATTTAAGGGTAGAAGCCATTCTTTAGTCACAGACATTATTATTTCATTTCCTTATGAGAAAACAATACTTGAAAAGTTCTTTTTGAAGGTTTAAATTAGAGTGTACTGTGTTTTGCCTGATCTTTTGGGTAAATGAGTGTGGTGTTCTCCTGAAGTACTGCCTTTCATGCACAGCCACATAGTCCAGAATTTGATGCTGAACAATTTAGGTAAGTCTGTCTCTGAACAATTCCCTCTGAAAATTCTCTTTCTTTGAATTTTTGAGTTCCACATTCAACTAGAATCAGAAAGCTTACTGGAAAGCCTAGGCAGACCTAAGAGGTTTTCTTTTGCGCTATGCTGAAATAAAGGTTTTGGACTGGTTTGGTTATATGTGCAGGTCCTCCAAACTCTTTAACGCTTTAAACTTCAATCCACTTCAACTTTTTGAGGTGATGTGCTTCTGTTTTCTGCCTTGCATTCTAGGAGACAGATAAGAATCTCCTTCCATTTTGTGAGGCATTTTGAAGAAGGGAGGGAGGTGCATGGTCATCAAGAAATGACATAGCTTGGTTCCCTGTAAAATTTCCCTGTCAGTATCAGACAATGTATCCTTGGAGTTGTTCCCTTTAACCATTCCTCAGTTCCTAAAGTTTGCTGCCTTCTTATTGCTTTTTATAAAGACCTGTCAGATACTGATGCCTGTTAATTCTGGCAAGGTCTTCCAGAATCCTCTTTCCATTTCTGCACTGTAAAATGCATAATAGAATAGGAATAATTCCTGTCTATCCTTTTTGAGATTCAGGATCTGCCTGTAGTGGTTTGAGAGCATCTTCCAAAAAATACCATACAAGGGCACTTTTTCATTGTCTTCATTTTTCTTTCTTGTTTTGAGAAGCTGTCATGTGTATGTTTGTGTGTTTTGTGTCTCATATCTATATATATGACTTGAATAACTGCTTGTATGAATATGTAGATTACATTTAATTATTACCATCCTGCATTAGAATCATAGAATAGTCAGGGTTGGAAAGGACCTTAAGATCATCTAGTTCCAACCCCCGTGCCATGGGCAGGGACATCTCCCACTAAACCATGTCACCCAATGCTCTGTCCAGCCCGGCCTTGAACACTGCCAGGGATGGAGCACCCACAACTTCCTTGGACACAATAGGACTTGAACTGAAATTCACGTGCCAGGCAGCAGCCTTGTGAAATGTAAACTGAGTTACAAACCTATAGATAATGGATTTTATTATGGAAATGTAAACTCATTCTGTAAGCATAGCACTGGGGAGTTGATGCAATAACAACATACTAGTAAGTAATATACTATCTTTCATTACTGAAAGATAGAAGAATATTATTATTCAGTTGCAAGGTAATTCCTGCTTCAGTTAGTACTTTGCACTGCCAGTTTTAGATGCAGGCAAAGAAAGCAGCTGTCCAGGAAGGCCAAGTGACAGGGTTAGCAAAACATTTCCACTAATGGACAAATGTAATTCTGTTGCATACTTCTTCCTGTGTCTGAATGTCATGCTACAGGTTTGAGGGGGAAGATGGGAGGAACAGTTGTGATAGCATGGAGCTGAGTTGTACTGCTCTTACCTAGCCTAAATTGTCATAATATAAGGCAGGTTTTTTGAGTTCTGGCTTGACCCTGGGACAGAGGAGGTGTGCAGGGAATGATCTGAAGTAGCGTGCCTGGACAGCCCTTCTGACATGATCCAGATCTGGGGCAGAGAGCACTGAGCCTGAACATACTGTGTGTATATGTGTATATATATAATTATGGTCACAGGCTTCAAAATTGAACTGTGTCATGGCTAGATTTCTTGGTAATTGGATTTGTAGTGCAAACAAACCCATCATCATTTGATAACTTTTTCCGACTGTGTGTTACAAGTTCTCAAAGGTTTCATTTCAATGACAGTAGTGCTTGTCTGAGAATTTTCATGCATTCTTGTTACTGTAGTGATTTCAGCGTTATCATAGCTTAAGAAGAAATTTTAATCTCCAAGGCTGGAGAGAATTTGAATACTTATGGCACAAACCAGACAGCAAATAAGGATATAGTTCTATACAATCTTTAACCCTGTCTTTATATCCTCAAAGTGCTACGAGTTCTAAGAAGAAGAATGGACATTGCTTGGCCTTCCTCTTTGCCTAAAATTTCTTTCTGGTCTTCTGGTCCGCAAAACAGTAATGCTGCCTGTCAGCAAGTTGGAATTGGCAACTATCTGTATCTAGGTTATCTTTTTATGACCTGAATCTGGTGCCATTCCCACAGAATATCAGAAATACGCTTCAGAAAATCTTGTGGTTTAGTACTATCTATGGACTGCCATGTTCTATACATGCCCATTTGTATTTTCTGTTGGTATTGTGGTGGTTTGCATTCCTACAGGAAGTTTTGTATTCATTGTTTGTAAATCATACTTTCTCTGTAGTTACTCCCACCTCTTCCTCTTTCTGTTTGAAAGTGCAGTGCTGCAGTGCATGCTTAGCTATTGGTGAAGCCATTTCAGGTCACAGTTTCCCTCAGTAACAATTCCTTTCTTGCTCAGAAGCCTAAAGAACTGTTGAGATGGTGCCTGGACCGAAATCTGGGTAATCTCTGATCAAAGATGTTTCCTCCAGCCTGGTGAAAAGGCCAGGTTTTATATCTGGGATGGAGTTTCTTATTTCAGCACTCACCTGCCCTTATGTTTGGTCTGTGTGTCTCTTTTCCTGTGCTTCTGCAGAAGCTTGGAATATTTTTTCATGCTGCTTACACCATTGTATCCAGCTCCTCATTGAGCTTCGTATTTTAATAGTAGTTTGAAGTCTGTGTCTGTTGGTCTTGTATCACCCTGAAGAATATATGTATTAATATTGTTTTACTGACACAAGAAAAATCGAGCTATCCAGTTCAGAAAATAAATCAGTAGAGTCTTGATGCAAAGCTATGCTGCATTGCCTTTATTTTGTTGTCTTCACTGCTCTGGAACTATTCAACACTCCCTGCTCTATAAAATAGCTCTTTAAACCACCCTCAGTAAGCTCCAGAGACCTAAAGGTGTTTGTAAGGACAAAGTCCCAGCTCACATTTAAATAATAAATTGGCATTTAACCATGTATTTCCTTGTGGTTTAAATGCAGCGCTAATACTTTACAGAATGTTCTACAACATAGCAAAACTTGAGTTATGAGTAATTTTTCAGATTTACACTTCCCAAACTTGTGCTAACCAGTGATGCTGCCAGTCCATTACCCACTCAGGCAAAGGGGAAGGAGTTTAAAAGAAAATGCAAAAAGAAAAGAAAAAGGCCGTGGGCTTTCTGCAGGGATTTAAGAGTTATTCTGCAACACCTACAAGCCCATGCATAGAATGAATAGTGGTCAACTACTACTGTTAGGTTGTATCTAGACATTGCCCAGCTGTACTGTTAGAAGACTCTGAGAACACTTGGTAGTTTTAATACTCTTAATTCAGTGAGTTCAAAGCATTCAGAAAGCAAAATACTGAATCCTGCAACACTCCTAGGGGTAGGCATTATGCCTGCTTTGGAAAAAGGGCACAAAGAATTTATTTTACCAGTAAGTAGTTGCAGCTACTTAGCATCAAAACCAGGATGAGAACACGTGAGTCTCGATTTCTGCTTGCTCCTGTTCTCTCTTGGGAGTGAACTGAGGTGAAGAGTTAATGGTAAAAGGAAAACTCTGAGCTGGGTGTTTCTCTGCAAATGTATTTAGGGACAAAAGGATGAAGGTGGAAAGAGATAAGCCCATAATTATATTTCATTTTGGTGTAACTTCTTTAGTGTCAATAAAACCAGACCTGCATTAAATCTTGCTCAGCCTGGAATAAAAACTGAGTGATAGTAATAAAATTTAAAATCAGAACTTGGCTTCTCAGGCTGCTTTCTACACTGAAGTGGGTATCTAATGTTCTGGAGGAGGAGACAAGCCTAACAGCAGCTGAGGTATAAGCCATTCATTACATGATATTCATTTCATACATGGAATTTTGGGGCGTGGTACAGCAGATAAGCATTATAAAAATAATAAAAAAAGAATACCATTTTCAAGGAGGAGCTTACTGTAGGACAAGCCCCCATCAGCTATCCTTAATTAGACTGAAGGAGTAGCCAATGGCAAAAGAATATTATTGAGTTAATAGCACTACTGCTGAAAACATGTTTCTAGTTGATACATGATTTGATGATTGCAGGAATCAGGCAACATAACTAAAGGGGTATATGTCGTAACTGCCATTCCGCCTGCAGAAGCTATGCATGTCCACACCGCACAGGGCGTTTTGCAAATTAGCATCCCTTTAAATATGAGTTTTTACAGAGTTTCAGATATAATTGGGCAATTACCTTGAACTGAAACACACTCTGCTCTGCTGCCGCACCTTGGTTTGAAGTCCAAGCATCTTCCTCTGATTTGTTTTTATCTTAGAGGGATCTTGCAATTACATCCTATACTTCACTGAGAAAGTCTTCTGGGCCACTCTTCTACCTGCAGCATGTCAATCCTGGCATGTAGTATCCAGCAGCTCCTATCCTCTTGGCACATGCCTAGATCTGAAGATGCATTTCCAGCCTTACCTGAACCAGCTTGCTGCTTTTTCGCTCCTGATTTCTCAGAATGCTTGCTCACACACCTCAATCCTGTCCGGAAACATTTTTCTGAACTAGACCTGGTTTTCCATTTGTTTGCCCATGTATCTCACTCCTCACTGGAAGCAGCTATTCTCACCATGGGCCTGCAGGAAGTTGACTAGCACATATCTCCTCTTGACTAAAGTATAACCTGCTCCTCTTCAGTTTTTCTCTAAATTAAATTAATTACATTAATTCCTAACTTTACTATCTTTGCACTTTAATACTGAACTCCACAGTGGATTTTGGATGAAACAGCTATGATAAGCTCCAAGGAAAATGCATGATCCTGTGAATTCTAATAGTAAGTGTAGGAGATGACATAAAAAAAAATGCTAGCTGCACTGAACAATTAATCTAGACCTGCTACAAAATTTCAGTTGATTGTCTGGAAGACATGAACTGTTTCTTTCTCTTGCCTATGTAGTTTTTAGGATGTGCAACAAATGTCAGTATTTGACTCAACTCTGTCCAGTTGAGTTAATGTGAATGCAGTGCAAAAAATTACTTAGCTCTGTTAAGTTTAGTTCTTTAAGAGCAGATGCTTTCTAATTGTGAAAGATCTGAATTCTTTCACCATTCACAAGGTTTTCCTCAAGTTTAAAATCACCGAAAGATGCCACAGGCTGTTTTTATTCACCTGACATCAATTCTTAGCATTTCTGTAGTTCTAGTAAAAGTAGTAGTAGAATGGTGTACCTAAATAGCTGAATAAATAACTACTACTTCTTATTTATTTTAATATATATTTACATAAACCAACCAGGAACAGTAATGCTGGTAGACCCAATGCAATTTCCATGGAACTGGCGGAGCTATTCTTAGTGATCATCAACTTCCCAAACAAATTGGTACCAGATTTTAAACCTTTCAGTTTGAATTTATTTGCTTTTGCAGGGATTCACTGCTATCAGCCTATTAGTTTGATTTATTTTAGTATTGGGAAAGGGTTTGCCAAAACAACCCTCCTGGACTAATTCTCCCTGCAACACAAAAGAGATAACATTCTTCTACAATGCTGCCTTGTGCACATATTTCAGTTGTAACCTTGACCTTTCTAACCAAGAGGTGAGAAATTAGTTAGAATATATTTTCATGGGTCCATGATTTTGTTTTGACAATCTCAAATACTATTTTTCTGTATTAGGCAAAGCCAAAGAAGGATGTGTCATGCTGTGGTCTCAGTGCAAAAATGACTTCTTGCATTTTTCCAAGTTAATTTTCCATCTTGAGTCCTAACTTTCAAAGAGGTTCTAATGATTCATATATCCAAGGAAAGTACGCTCCAATTTAAGCGAGTTAGGTAGGCAAATAGAAATTTGTCATTTTAAAATGTGACATAAATGCCAAATTTATTGGGGAAATACTGACTAACTTTATTTCCTAGTGAAAGTATTTAGAAGAAATAGGATACAGAGGCTGAGACAATGTTACTGAAATTCCGGGATATCTTGAGCCGCAATATTATTTCTTTTTTTTTTCTCCAAAAAATGTTCAAGAGAAGAAATTTGGCTGATTTATGTCACCAGCACTCTTCTTTCTTCTGGGTAAAATTAGATCAGACATGTTTGGAAAACAATTGTGAACATACATGGAGGGGTTTTTTCTGTTTTATGGTGGACTCATACATGGACTGACAAATTTTGTAATGTGCTTTTGTGGAAGAAGCTCTTAGGATAATCTAACTACTGAGCAGCAAGGCTTAATGCTGCATTTTGTACAGATTGCTTTTAGGGGGGGGGGGTTGTTTTTCTATGGTCTCTTGGTTTTCTGTTTTGTTTTGTGGGTTTGTGGTGTTTTTTTAAGAAAAAATTCCTTCAGAATATCTTAGTTTATAAATATGTATTGAACAGTATAAGTGGAAAAATGTTAAAGTTTAAAGCTCTTACCATCTAACTTCGCAGGTTTAGAAGACAGACAAAATACACCCAAGCGATTTTCCTTTGCATAATAGGAAAATAAAACACATTTTAAGGAAGGCTGAAGCTACTGATGATCTTGAAATATAGGTATTTCTGGTAGAAAAAGATTGTTGGTTAAATTGCTGATTAGACTTTAAAAGGTGCAAATGTAGTATATGAAAATGTCTTAAATGTAATGTGAATGTATACCTAAAGGATGTAGTACATACAATTCACAGCTGTTTCTTCCCACTTCTTCTGAGGTCTGAGTCACAGGGATGTAAAACTGATGGTGACTTGAGAGGCTGCTTGTTTCAGCAGCTGGCTGTTTGTTTCATGGGATGATTTCTACTCTATTTTTACAGCCATTGCAGCTACAGAGGATGGTAACTGAATTTTGTTTATGAGAATACTTTGAAATCACCAGAGGCATGGTGTTCTTTAAATGGGCCTTAGCTCCACTGAATAGTGCTGTTGGTGCCTAGTTTGTTCCTGCTTTCTCAATAGCCTTCTCCTCATTTTGTAAAGATTATTGGTATACTGGTTTGATTCTCCAGCTTTCTGTGCAGTATCAGTTACTCCCCTACTACTCTACAGACCCGTTAAATTTCCTTGGGCAAACTGGGGGATGGAGGTATATATCCAAAGTCCCTATTACACTGTGCTCAAAATCTACTGACTGTTACATACACTGAAATTAAGCTACATGATTATCTAAGGATAGCCATTATAGGTAAGTATAAAAATCCTGTCCATGTCTGAAATGCATTCAGTGAAAGGCAGCAGCTACCATAGCATAGCAAAAAAAGAAAATTTTTCCAACAAACATTGTGTAAAGCACACTGTGATCTCTAGCATCACTATAGGCTAGAAATTATTTGCTCCGCTCTTATGATGCTGGTAGAGTATATTGTGTATAAAACAAGCCATGTGATGCCGTCTGGTGGTGGTGTTAGTAGTTACCCTCCTGTGGAAGTTAAATGAATAGACAAGGGGGAGCAAATGTTCTGTAGTCCTCTCTTGCTGCCTAAAAAGTAAACAGAAAGGCTCCAGTGCTACAGGGCAGGCAAGGAAATATGGTTTGCAGAGGAACTGAACGCCGAAGCGTTGATGCAATTTCTAGCACATCCTAAAACTGCTTTCTGCTGCTTCCACGAGGCACTGAAGAGCAGTCTGAACTAACACTGCCCTCCCTCTAAAAATGTTGGCATAGGATCATGATATGGGATAAGGTGGAACTAGGAGAGTGTTTTAGAAACTGTTCAGCAAAGCTGTAAATTACAGTAGCCCATTGAGCTGTTCCAGTTTACATCCAAGACCCAGCAAGTCTCCTGTGACCCACTGCCTTGAAGGCTTAAAGGAATTAGTTGGAAGGAATCTGAAGAATTAATGGAATTAACAACACTGCGATTGAGTTGTGCCTTATATGCTGTTCCTCTCCAGACTTGCATGTGTGTATTACTATAAACAGTTTTTCTGATCAGCTTGTCAAAACATCAGAATGAAATAAAAATGCTGGTATGCTAATTATCAGCTTGAAATAGTCCATGAGGCTTGAACAGGCCTTTGTTATGAGTATTTCATTAGCTTAGTTCATATTCCTATTTAGTTGCTAGGAAAAAAAAAAAATCTAGACAGGTGTAGAAAACTAAATAAAATAAACACCAATTATAGAAAAAATTACAAATATTGAATTTCTTGGGTAGAATCACAGAATTACCAGGTTGGAAGGGACCTCTAAGATCATCGAGTCCAACCCATGCCCTGCACCTCCACTAAAC
>NDXB01022307.1:0-30225 GCA_002631895.1 Agapornis roseicollis
ATCACTGCAGAGACAACCACAGTCATCACTCTAGACACAGCCACAGCCATCACTGCAGACACAGCCACAGCCATCACTACAGACACAACGACAGTCATCACTGCAGACACAACCACAGTCACCACTGCAGGCAAAACCACAGCCACCACTGCAGGCACAACCACAGCCACCACTGCAAACACAACCACAGCCAACACTGTTGACACAGCCACAGCCATCACTGCAGACACAACCACAGTCACCACTGCAGGCAAAACCACAGCCACCACTGCAGGCACAACCACAGCCACCACTGCAAACACAAGCACAGCCACCACTGCAGACTCAGCCACAACCATCTCTGCAGACACAACCACAGCCATGACTACAGACATAAACACAGCTACCAATGCAGACACAACTGCAGCCACCACTGCATATACAACCACAACCATCACTGTAGGCACAATCACAGCTATGACAGCATACACAACCACAGCCATGACTGAACACACAAGCACAGCCACCACTGGAGATAGAACCACAGCCACCACTGCAGACACAACCACGGCCATCACTGCCGTTACAACCACTGCCATGACTACATATAGAACCGCAGTCACCACTGCAGACACAAACACAACCACCACTGTAGACAGAACTGCATCCATCACTGGAGACAGAACCACAGCCGTCACTGGAGACACAACCACAGCCACCACTGCAGACACAACCACAGTCATCACTGCAGACACATCCACAGCCATGACTGCAGGCACAATCACAGCCAGCACTGCAGGCGCTAGCACAGTCGTCACTGCAGGCACAATCACAACCACAACTACAGAGAGAACCACAGTCAGCAGTGTGGACACAACTGCAGCCACCACTACAGGCACAATCACAACCACAACTACAGAGAGAACCACAGTCAGCAGTGTAGACACAACTGCAGCCACCACTGCAGGCACAATCACAACCACAACTACAGAGAGAACCACAGTCAGCAGTGTGGACACAACTGCAGCCACCACTACAGGCACAATCACAACCATCACTGGAGACACAACCACAACCATGACTGCAGACGCAACCACAGCCATGACTACAGACAGAACCACAACCATTACTGCAGACGCAACCACAGCCATGACTACAGACAGAACCACAGTCATCATTGCAGATGCAACTGCAGCCATCACTGCAGACAGAACCAAAGCCATGACTGAAGATACAACCTCAGTCACCACTGCAGACACAACCACAGTCATGACTGCAGACAGAACCAAAGCCATGACTGAAGACACAACCTCAGTCACCACTGCAGACACAACCACAGCCATGACTGCAGACAGACACACAGCCATCACTGCAGGCACAACCACCGCCAGCCCTGTGGACAGATCTAAAACCATTCCTGCAAGTAGCACTGCAGCTGTTGCACCCACACTTGTGGTGAGTCCAGCCAAGGAGGCAGTAGATGTCCTGTCTGCCGGCACTACCATATCTTTGAGACCATCTGCTATCACCAGCCTTACCACTGCCCCAGCTCCTGCCTTTGGGACTCAGAGGAGACTGGCCACAATATCAAGCACATCTGCCGACTCCATCACTGTTCACAGAAATTCTGCCCCTGAGCTCGGACCCACCGGTGGCATTACAAGTAAGTAGGTTTTCTTCATCCCATAGCATAGAGCAGAAAGGGGTTAATCAGCTGATGAAGGATTGTGATGGCTGAGGGTACCTATGGCCAAGCCTGGGGCAGTTCATCCACAGTTGATGTTAATCTACCAGATTAATGGGGAAAGATGAAATAGGACTTCTGAGAGCCTGTTCCAGGTTAAAAACTGGTTTGAAAGTTGGGTTACACCATCCAAGCAGTGGTCTGTCCAGGGGGAGCACAGGTGCAGCACCCAGGCAGCAAGCAGGTGGGTGTGCACTGGCCATAGGAAGGATGGAGCAGACATTAATGGTTTTTCTCCTTTCCATCACAGTGCCGGCAGCTTTGCTCTACCCCTTTGGCACAAAGCAAGGGGACCAGGAGTGTGTCCAGAGGACAGTGGATTTTAACTCCCCCCTGTTCAAGCCAGAGATCGGGTTCCCCTTTGGGAATTCACTGCAGGATGCTCTCTACGTGAGTTACCACCTCGCTCAGCATGTCAGGGATGCACAGGCTCTTTGGTAGAAAACCATCCCACAGAAATGGAGCAGAAACTGAATTTCATTGAATATAATTTTTTTGCAGTTGAAAGCGCCTGTTTTCTGCTCATCCATGAGGGCTAAAAGCCTCCCCAGGAGCTGCCTGGGATATCAACAATGAACAAGTTATTCTGGTTAGTTTACAGATAATGGACAGATCATTTTCCCACCCACGGACAACTACATCCCCTCCAATCCCAACCCACCTCCCCAGGGCTTCAGTGGCCAGGAGGGTTTGCCGATGGTGGCTGTCTTCTGGGACGACGCAGATTTCTCCCAGGGTGTTGGCACTACTTGGTACCAGGTCAGGACAACCAAAAGTGTTCTCCTGGGAGATGCCAGTGCCCAGCTTGCCCATTTTTACTCTCTCTCTTGCCAACCAGGAGTACTCCACGCTCAGCTCTATCCGAGACCCCCTTGTTCATGATGTGGAAGCAAAGATCAAGAAATACATGAAAATCCCCTACGTAGCAAAATGGACCTTGAAGGTGACATGGGAGAAGGCTCCAGCATACCCATCCCAGAGGAATGACACTCAAGTGAGCAGCATGGGACTCAGGTGACAGGGGGGACTGTTATCAGTGATGGCCAGGGCAGAGTTGGTCTGCTGGTCTCCTGTACCTTGATGCCGGTGTTTCAGGTCTCACCACCACAGTCTGCACTGCAGGAAGAGCAGGGGAGGCTTTGGCAGTGCTAAGGGAATGCCTTGTGTTTCTCCAGACGAGCACTTACCAGGCAATCCTCACCACGGATGGGAACCGTTCCTTCACCCTGCTGCTGTACCAGGATGACGGGATGCGGTGGGACTACACCAAGTTGGCTGCAGCCAATGTGCTGATTGGCTTCTCCAGGTGCTGTGCACATGTGTGGCTGTTTCTGGGGGGAGCAGGGATTTCTCTCAGCATTATGTTGGGACCATCTGAGACCTTACCCCCAGGAAAGCCCAGCTCCCACGCCTAAAGCAACTATGTCCCATTTAAACCCTTCTCCCATAGCAATTCCTATCCCAGCTGCTCTACAGGGAGAGGAGGAGGGTTGTGTTAGGAGGGTGGGCCCCAAACCTTCTGTCTCCACACAGTGGCAATGGCTATGCCCAAAACAACGAGCTGACTCAAAAGCCAGCGGCTGTCAAGTACCGACCTGACCAGCACAGCAGCGCCAGCACCGGTATGATGAGGGGGGAGTCCATGAGGCAGGTCAGGATGGAAGGATCCTTGTGCTCCGTGCTGGGAGCATGTTCCCAGGACTTGTTCCTGTGAGGTGATGGGCCACTGTGCCAGAGCTGGCCGCTGAGAGCAGAACATGGGTGTTCTGTGTCCTGCTGTGGCTTGCTACTGCCAAGCCAGCTCTAGAGGGAGCCTGGAGGCTTTGTGTGAGGTCAATGGCCAGGGACGGTTGTCCCACGGGATCCCCCTCAGAACAAGGTGAGATCCCAGTGAGGCGGTGCTGTTCTCTGGTTGCTCCCAGATGTGCGGGGTCTGTGGATCTACAGGCTGGACAGCTGCTCCCGGGTGAACTACAGGCTGCGGTGCCTGGCGTGGCTGGACGCAGAGCCATCACCAGCAGCCTGGAACGCTCAGCTGCCACCATGCCCCTGTTCCTGGTCCCAGGCAGAGCTGGACCCCCGCTTCCGCCACAGTGCAGGTGCCAAGCACAGCACCCCCATGGCCAGCCATGGGTATGGGGTCCCCTCTGCTCTGGGATGGCTGTCATCCTCCCGCACCATTTCAGGCCTAGCAGACCCCTCCGTGAGGATGCTGCGCACTGCATCCCCCAGCCCAGCGGGAGCCGGGGTGCGGTGTCTGTACCGAGATGGGAGCTTGCTTGAAGGCTGGCAGGAGAGAGCATGGAGCCTCCCCATTCACCCCGCCACTGGTAAGTAGGCATCAGCACTGCCTTTACACTTTACACACCAAACGCTGAGCACTCTGCAAGCTCAGTGGGGACCCCAACACCCCCGGTGCCCAGCTGCCTTACCCCTCAGATGGGGAACTGGAGGCATTCGACTGGTGCTGCCGGCGCATTGGGAAGCCCCTGTTCTGTGCAAGGTTTGCTGAGAAGAGACCAAAGGTTGGCTGCGAGGGATATGTGCCACCCACCCCTGGTGAGTCCCCAGGGCTCTACCTCCTCTGTGCCAGGCTACTGAGTGGGTAACATGTCCATACAGAGACCCCATCATTTCCTGCCTGACACCAGGCTCATTTTCCTTCCCCAAAAATGGCTCCATGTCTTTTGGACCACAGCTGGTGCCTTTGGGGACCCCCACATCACCACTATGGATGGACTCACCTACACCTTCAATGGCCTTGGGGACTTTGCCCTGCTGCTGGCTAGTGATGACCAGACCAGGTTTGTGCTGCACGGCCGCACAGTCCGGACTGGCATGGCTCAGGCCACCAACTTCGTGGCCTTTGCTGCCCAGTACATCTCCACCACCACAACAACAGTGAGTAGAAGAAACCTGGGTATCAGTTGGACTTCTAAAGGGAATGAAGAGGGCATCCAGCCCTAGTGAATGGCCCTGGCACTGAGCCTCTCTGCCAGGGCTGGAGGAGGACACAGCTTACTTAGCTCAAGTGTCCCCAGCATGGGGGGTATGGCAGGAAGGGATGAACAGAGGGGCTGACCAGGACATCTGCTGTGATTTGCAGGTTGAGTGGACCTTGGGGAGCTGGGGTAATATCCAAGTCCTCCTGAACCATGAAACCATCCAGTTTTCCTATGCCCAAGGTGAGCAGGTTGTGCTGTTAAATGTTAAAGGTATCTGCAGGAGTGATGCGTGTCTCCATCCCCACTCAGCCAGGGTGGATGGAGAGCATTCCCCTCCACAAATTCTGGGGCATCATTTCAGATCCCAGCCTTGCATGGACTCTCCCTCTGTGCTCTCCTTCCCTTGCAGACATGGGTGCGGATGTATACTACAGCCCTGGTGTCCTGCTGGTTAATGCCTCTTCTATTATGGCTGTTTTTGACGGGGCCATTGCCATCACCATCTCAGCCACCTCCAGGATCCTCAGCATGGTCTGCAGCCTTCCTAATCAGTACCACAACAACACTAAGGGCCTCCTGGGTGAGGACTTGTGACACTGCTGCAGAGCCAGGGTGCAAAGTTCCCTTCCCACCCTAAAGCAGACTGGAAAACACTGAGGACAAGGGGGGCAAGGGCATATTTTGAAGGCAGGGACCCCTGAGTCTAAACTAAACACAGGCCAGCACCAGAGTGGAGGTCAACCCTGGGGAGACTTCAGTCCTCTGCTTATGTTTCACCAGGTGTGTGGGACCATGACCCCGCAGATGACTTCCAGATGCCAAATGGTACCAGCATCCCTGTGAACAGCAGTGAGGAGGAGATCTACAGCTATGGTTTGACCTGTATGTTCAGGCTCGGGATCTACCCTGTTCCTGCGCCTTCTGGCTGCACTTTGTCTAAAGGCATTTTGACACTTGCCTGAGCAGAAGTGATGCCAGGGAGTCCCTTTTGTCTACTCACTGCTCTGCGGAAATGATACCTAAAATACAAGAAACCTTAAAAACCCAAGGTCATACCCATGGTGTACTCTCTTGCAGGGGCTGTTGGAGGGCACAGTCTGTTTACTCAGCCTCTGGACTTACCAGCAATGAACTTCACACCCATCTTCTTGTCTCAGCTGCGGCAGGAGGATGAAAGCCAGTACCAGCTGGCAGCCTCACAGTGCCGCGGCAGCAAGGAGTGCATCTATGATTCACTGAGCACAGGGGACATGGCACTGGGTCTGGCCACCCAGAGCTTCACAGCTGAATTCCAGCAGAAGAAGACAGTACTCAGTAAGTGGACCTCTAAGAGGCCATAGCTTTGGTAACTGAGCAGTGCCCTGCTCCCACACTGTCCTCTCTTGCTCCGTGTGAGGAAGGAGAGAAGTTGCCAAGGTCTCAGAGCTGTATTGCCTGGCTGGCTGGTCTCAAAGCCTGGGAGATGCCACCATGCTGTGCAACACGAGAGCTTTGTCGGTGGGCAGTCATGGCAGCATCTGCCTGGGGTCCTGTCCTCACCATGAGGGACTCAGAGCCAACATGTGCCAAAGCCATGTAGCTATCAACCACCTGTGTGCTGGGCTGCTCTTTCCTCAGATGCCTTCCCTCCCATCATCACTGGTGATCCGTCACTCACAGCCTTCAGGACAGAAAGGATCAGGAGGCAGTACCGTGCCGTGGGGCTGGGTGCACACTTTGTCCCTCACCTCTCACCAGAGCTCAACATATCAAGTAAAGAAGGAGAGATGAGGCAGTGGGGATGGGGTGACGGGATGCTGGCCACCAGCCCACTGCCACTTCCTCCAACTCCCACCTCTCCCCTGGCAGAGAGTGGCACCTTGACGTGGGAGCCCCATGGGACAGCCCCGCTCACCATCGACCTGGAGGCTGTTGGGTCCAACAACCTCTCTGCCCTCCTCCAGCTCCACTTCCTACTTTGCAGCTGCAGCAGGATCCAGGAGTGTGATTACAACAACACCATCACCATTGGGGGCTCCTCCCTGCAGGTAGTGTGCTGGAAAGCCAGTGCCATATCGTGTTTGTCCCCACAGCTCTCTTCTCTGTCCATCCATCCTCCTCATGTCCCCTAAGCCAGTGCCACTGTCTCCTTCTAGTTGGCAGCCTGCAGGTGTGAGGGTGGCTACTCAGGTCCCTTCTGCCAGGACCCTCCGGACCCCTGTGCCCAGGGATGCTTCCCTGGGGTGCGCTGCGACTCCCTTGCTGGCTGTGGCCCCTGCCCGGCTGGCCTGACTGGTGATGGGCGGCACTGCTCAGGTGACAAGGGCCACCATGGCCACTGGGGCACCCATGGGATCCCCACCAAGGTGCTCCTCCCGGTGCCATGCTGCATTGCCTCGGCAGATATCGATGAGTGTGCTCAGGGGGCGGCGTGCCCAGGGAACAACACATGCACCAACACAGTGGGCAGCTACACCTGCTCCTGCCCAGCTGGCGAGGAGGGTGAGTACAGGCACTGTTCTCATTCGCACTATCCCCTGGGCCTTGGTGGAAGAGGGCTTCCATGGAGCCCAAACTGGGACAGAGATGGGGGAGCTGGCTGAGCTCTGTATACAAGCCCTTGCTGTCTGTAACAGAAGGGATCAGAATCCAGCCACTGTTCATGCTTCTAGGCTGCAGGTCTCAGTATTCCTCTGGGAAGGGAAAATTTTCCCATGCAATGTTTCTCTTTGGAAAAAAAAAAAAATCTCATCCCATCAAAGTTCAGATGCACATGCAGAGGTGGGGGGGCTAAAATAAAATCTCTTTTTTCAGGTGGCTAGGGGGAGAGGGTTTGGGTGAGTGATGGTTTTTGCTCCTATTCTAATGCAGCGAGCTGGGATTTCCCAAGGGTGAAAGGCTTTAGCTGGGAGGAGGAGATGCAGGGCTTTTCCTTGAGGACCTGAATTAATACTGAAAGTCCTAATGTGTTAAAAAAACCCCAACCAAACAAAAAAAACCCAACTGAAACTTGTAAGAAAGGCACTACAGAGCAGCTGAGGATGGCTCAGTGCGCTGGGGCTCTCTGCCTCTGCAGCCAGGTTCATGCCTCAACCTGACCTGAGCTCCCCACCCTGCAGGTGAGGGGCCAGGCTGTGGCTTAGCCTGTGGCTCCCGCTCCTGCCCCACGGGATACTGCAGTAACGGGGGACACTGCCACCTGCACCCCATCACCTGCACCCCCAGCTGTGCCTGCCCCCCAGCCTTCACTGACCAGCGCTGCCTGGTGGCAGGGGGGGATTTTCGGCCGCTGCCCAGCGCAGGTGGGTGCCTGTGCCCAGTGAGTGTGAGCCCCAACCCTGCTCACGCGGGTGCAGGGAGGCAGAGCCGCTGCTGTGCTTCCCCCTGTCAGGCCTGCCCCGGAGGAGCATCCAGCTGCAGGTCAGGACACTGCGGAACGCCACTGCCGAGGAAGTCAATGGCACTGTATGTCACCAGAAGGGATGGGCTCTGGGAGGGGGATGCACCGGCACACCGGTCAGCATGGCAGCTAGGGATACCCATGCCTTCATGCGCTCCCCTCCTGTGAGATTCACAGGCATCCAATGGATCCACAGGGCTGGAGGGAGACAGCGCCAGGCATGTGATGCTGGCTACAGCCATGTGCCAGTTCCCCAGTGTGAATGGAAGGCCAGAGCAGCCCTTGGGGACTGGCCACAGTGCCCACGCTGCCCTTCAGCCTCTCCCTAATGTCCTTCCATTTCCTCCACCACAGGTCTCAGTCATCCTGGGCTCCCTGGAGGTAAAGGCTTTCCAGTGCAACACCAACATCACCCAAATGTGAGTCAGCTGTGGAACAGCCCCATGCCCACCCCAGAGAGCCAGCAGAGCAAGGCTGGGCATGGGGCCATGGGGTTTGGGGCACAAAGGGCAGTTCCACCCACCAGCCCTGATGCTGATAAACCCTTGGAGACATAAGCCTGATGGCACCTTCCATCTCCTGCCTCATTCCTTCTTTACCACACACCCAATGGGGAAACTGAGGCACGGTGAGGCTTGGTCACTCTGTGATGCAGCAGCAGCTCTGCCTTTTCTCCACAGGACAGATGATGATGGCTTCACCTTTGCAGTGGTGTCTGAGTTCACCTATGACAGCCGCAGCATCGTCATCCAATTCCTGAATGAGGAGCTGCCGGGGGCCATCACTGGCGCCTTCAACAGGCACTGGGGACAGCGGGAAGCAGGCACTCACCTCCTCTTCCAGCGCCTGCACCGGGACAACATCACTGACCTGGTGAAGCGTGAGTTGCAGGGGAGCCCAGGAAGAGCACCCTGCTGTCCCCATTGTCCTCATCACCCTGTGTGCCCTGGGGTTCATGTAACAGCCACAGGGGAGGAGGGTGGGCAGCAGTCCCCAGGCATGGATCCAGCTCAGGGAGGTGATGAATCTATGCCTTCCCTCCCCAGTGACAGTGGCTGAGCTGAGGCACTATTTCCCCTGTAATCTGTATGGCTACAAAGGATACCAGCTCCACTATGTGGGGACCGTCGGCTTCGTCTGCATCTCCCCTTGCAAGAAGGGCTACTGCCAGCATGGTGGCCACTGCCAGCACCTGCCCGAGGGTCCCACCTGCAGGTAGCAGCAGCTCTGGGATGTGCAAAGCCATCTGGCACTGCTGCTTCTCCCCACATCTCTCCATCACCTCTCATCTTTCCCTATCCACAGCTGCCTGCCCTTCTCCATGTTCTCTCCAGCTGGTGCCCGGTGTGAGCAGCTGGCCATCAGCTTCACTGCCTTCCTCAGCATCTTGCTGGTAGCCCTGGCTCTGCTCTGCCTCTCACTCGCCATCATCTGCCTGGCCTCACACCTCTGCCACCAGCAGCGCCGCCAGCATCAGGGGTGAGCCATAGGCTGGACCATGGTGGGGGATGCTGTGGCTGCAGCAGGGAAAGGAGGTTGGGTGTCAGAAGCAAAAGCTGGTGGAAAACCCACCTCTGGAAGACCCACCACCGGTGGGACACATCTGGCCTTGGCAGAGGGAGCCTGCCATGGGGAAGAGGCTGGGGTGGGTGATCTTTTAGCATCTTCCCAGTCATTTGCTGCTCAGAGCTATGATAACATCAGTGGGCTGAACATTACCTTACCTTTTTTCCCCGTGTCAGGGAATATTTGCATTTCTTCCTCATCCCACCTAGTTCTCAGTTACAGACAGGCTTTCTGTTTAATTTTAATTTGAATGCCATACAAATAATTTCCACTGCCATTCATGTTGGTCTAGAAAGTTGGTCAGGAGCCAAGGTCAGGCAGGGGCTCTCCCAGCCTCCCCTGACATGTCATCCCCTTTCTTTTCTCCCCTCCCAGGGCCAGGGACACCTTCTGGATGCCACGGCCCTTCTCCTGTGAGTACATCCCTGCACCACCTCCTCACACTGCTTCACCCCAGTCTTCCTTGATCTCTGATCACCTCCTCCACTCCAGCTCTGACAGTGTCAGGAGACCAAGCAGAGCCCGCCCAGTCTCACTCCATGGAAAGCATTTGGGAACTGCAGCTCCAGCCCATTGATCCCCTAGTCCAGGTATACCCAGGAGTTATTGTCCCCAGGGTGGGTCGGAATGGGGGGCTGTGGGATGGGGACAGATGTCCTAGCACTATGCCTCCAAGATGCTCAGGAGCCATGCCTCATGCCAGAGCATCACGGCTGCTTTGGCTGGCATTGGTGTCAGTGCTGTTGAGCTCATCACAAAGAGCAGCACCAACAAAAAGTGTGGCTTGTCCCTTATTTACAGATGAGGATCCAGAGACCCCACATCAGGCCTCTAAGCCAGCCCCCCCAGCAGCCTTAGCTTGCCACTGTCCTGCCCCAGCACCTCTGGGCTCATGGAGGAGCCAGCTGCTGCTTCCAGCCCCACCATCCGCTCTCAATGTCTCCAGCAACAGCACCTGCATGGAGGCAGGAGACTGGCAGCTGTCCTTTGGAGCCTGGTGTTTGTGGGAGAACTCACTCTGGAGGAGGTGGTTCCATTGAATCAAAAATGTGCTTTTACAGTGGGTGGCCCAAGCAAGAGGATTTTACCTTCCACTGAGGACTTTGCAGAGGCAACCGTGATAATCCTTGAGTGTGTCTGCATAGTGCAGACACACTAGTGCAGACACTAGTGCAACATAACCAGACCTAGCAGAGCCACTGATATGGTCAGGTGGGACAATGCAGTGATTATAACCCATTAGGAACAAAATAGAATAAATCAACAATGATGGCATGCTGCTAAGTTGCCTGCACCCCATGGTGCCCATGCACCAGCCCTCCTTCCTTGTCACCAAGCTCTCAAGTTCCTGCTTTCTGCTGGTTCCATTCGCAGGACCAAAGACAAAATGGATGTAGCTTCTTTGATTGCTCCATCCCCTCATCCTCCCTGCAGAGTTGTAAGTTTCCCCTCACTGCTCTTGCCAGGCACCACTCACAGTGGTTCAGATCACAGGTTGGGCTATGGTCCCCACAAATGCCCCTGCCTAAGGTGGGTGTATCAGACCCTAGTAGACCCTGGTTACAGCCCCACATCCCTAGAGCCTGGCTTGGCCTCAGCCTGGACACTCACATCCCCAGCACCAACTCCAAGGCAGAAGCATCCTGCAATCCTGCTGCTCCAAGCCTGCCCCCACCACTGCCTCCCATCCTGGCTCAGCACAAGACACAGCTGCTGCAGGATAGTGATGCTCAGACCCTTAGGAGGCTTTATTGAACAAATACGATTGATAAGGGTTTATTTTTTTTTTCCTTTTTTAAGAAAGGTAGATGGTTTTTATGCACAAAATCATTATTTTTCTCCCAATTTCTGATCATGAGATCGCATTTTGCCCTCACATACCCAGCAAAGGTATGGGGAACAAGACAGGACCAGGTCATGGGGTGACCCTGGCACACCATGGCTCGCAGGGGCTTGGACACAGTCAACCCATGCAAGGTGCAAAAACCCCTCCCCCAGGTGCCAAGGGTCCAACTTCCCCCGGCTGCATGGGAGGCGTGGTGGGATGTGATGGGAGAAAGAGATGGTGTATCTGGTGAGGGGATACTTGCCCATCTCCTGCCAGCAAGGAGGTGCCCATGAGCACCCACTCAGCTGCAGCTGGGGAAGGGCAACTAAAGCTACTGATTCTTGGGACAAGTCTGGGTTAGAAACATGAACTTCTGCCAGTGGAGGAAGCACTGACCAAATGAGCTGCCTTGTGTGGTGGGCAGGGTGGTGGGTGCTGGGGATAGCGCAGGGACACAGTGGATGAGCAGGAGCAAAGGACTCAGAGGATCAGCGGTGGCCCAGACCATGCTGTTGGTGTGCAGTCCCGCAGTTATTCATCCTCTCCACCTGCAAAGAAAACAAAATGAGAATTGCTCATCCACCTCCTCCCTGAGGGCCTAAGGTAAGCTGGGAGCCCTGGAGGAATTTCCACATGGGGGGACAGGGGCAAAGGAAAGTGGCGGGCAGAGAGGAGGTCCCCAATCCCACTCACCTTTCTGCTCCTCTGAGTAGCTGTCTGACTCCTCTGAGGAACCTGCTGGGGTTGCAATAAAGCCTCACATCAACTTACACCGATAACCACATTAGCTGCAATCCTCCTCCCCTCCCAGTGCTGTGGCCCCCAGACTACGCTGGTGGTTGTGTGCTAAGGGAGATGCAGAGATGCTCCCCACAACCCTGTACAGGCCAGAACATAGCACAGCCTGCATGTGGACATCCCAAAACCCATCCCTCATCTGTGTGGGGCTCTTGCTGCTTTAACAATGGGGTGGCTGAGACTTTCCCCTCTGCAGCCCTGGGCACCAAGACAGCATCACCCCAGCACACACAGGCTGCAAACCCACCCGTGCTAGGTAACTGGTATCCGTCACAGCCAATCTTTGGTCTTTTCTCACTGTAGCGGGCACAGAGGTGGGCGCTGCCAGCCTGGTTACAGCACCAGTCATACAACTTCAGCTCCTGGTCTGGAGGCAAAAAGGAGAGTAAGGGGCTGAAGGAGAGGGGAGAGAGAGATGGGCCGGCTCTGGGCGGGCAGGGCGCTCGCCTCAGCTTTTGGGAGGTCCACACTCCCTCCAAGGGCAACAGCATGTCAGGAAAGAGGCTGGCATGGAGATTAAAGTGATTTAGAGGCTACAGTGATGCCAGCCTCAGCCGGGGGCCACCAGGGGTGGATGTGCTTACCACGGTAAGGGGACGCCTGCCTGAAGGGTCTCCAGTACCTCTCCTGCCGCCCCTCGATGAGCTGGTTCTGACTGTCGTACAGGCAGCGGATGCCAGCACCGTGCTGGTTGGGAGAGGCGGAATGCAGCATGGAGACACGGGCAGCCCACCAGCCTGCAAATGGGGTGGCAGCGAGCCTTAGACCACAGCTCTCCCCAGCCAGCATCCTTGCCTCAGGACAAGGAGCAGGGCTGGGCCTTGCTTCTTGTTATCCATCACTCCCACTGCACCACCCGTGGTGCTATGGGGGTTTGGAGGAACTGATAGAGACCATCCAAGTGGTCCTCCAGGGTGAGACCTGGGTGCTGTGGAGGGTCCATCCCCGCTGTCTCCATACAGCTTAGACCAGCTCCATCCAGTATAATAAGATAGCAGCAGGTCAGCCCATGTTCCTCCTCTATTTCCCTGTCTCTGTAGGGAAGGGCAGCCCCTCTCCTTCCATTTTCCCTGGGAGCACCTGCCCACCCTGCCAGCGGGACCCCAGCCATCCTCGCAGGGGAGGTGGGAAGGGACAGCTTGGACATGAGGACAGGGGGAAGTGGTGTGCCTGCTTACCTCCACGGCTGCTCTTGAAACGGGGGTCCTGCTGCCCTTGCTGTAGGGAGCAGGGGCAGGCTGGCAGGCCCTGGCTCCATGCCTGCGGTTCCTGCTGCCGCCCCGTCCATGCCAAGCACTTCAGCCGGTAGTTGATACCCACTCGGCTCTCCAGCTTGTAAATCCACAGCCCACGGAGGTCTGAGCAGGGATAGAAACCATGAGCTGTCACCTCTGGCCAAGGGACCACAGGAGCTGCTTTGGCTAGAGGCAAGAGCTGAGTGATGCTGATGCTAGAAGCTAAGCCTACATTGTCCCTAGTCTTGGGACTCCATGCTTAACTGCCAGCCAACTGCAGGAAAATGGGGAGAGGCTCTTGCCAAAGAAGAAAGCCTTGGGTCAGAGCCATTACAACAAAAAGGGTCCATGGACACATCAAGAGTATTTCAGCCTCAGGGTACCTTTTGTCCCAGTGGTACCTTTTGTGTCTAGAGCCCTATTAGCTTGTACCCACTGGAAGCATTTTATGCATTTGGGTCACAACAGCCCAAGGTAATGCTACAGATTAGGGGAAGAATGGCTGGAAAGGTGCTCAGTGGAAATGGGCCTGGCTGATTGATGGAGATGAACATGAGCCAGCTTGTGCCGAGGCAGCCAAAAAGGCCAAAGGCATCCTGGCCTGTATCAGAAACAGTGTGGCCAGCAGGGCCAGAGCAGTGATCATCCCCTGTACTTGGCACTGCGGAGGCTGCACCTCAAATCCTGTGCTCAGTTCTGAGCCTCTCACTACAAGAGAGACATTGAGGAGCTGGAGCAGATCCAGAGAAGGGCAAGGAAGCTGATGAAGGGTCTGGAGCANCTTGGCACTGCGGAGGCTGCACCTCAAATCCTGTGCTCAGTTCTGAGCCTCTCACTACAAGAGAGACATTGAGGAGCTGGAGCAGATCCAGAGAAGGGCAAGGAAGCTGATGAAGGGTCTGGAGCACAAGTGTGATGGGGAGCAGCTGAGAGAACTGGGGGTGTAGTCTGGAGAGAAGAAAGCTCAGGGGAGACCTTATCAGTCTCTACAGCAACCTGACAGAAAGTTGTAGGGAGGTGGGGGTCAGTCTCTTCTCCCATGTAACAAGCAATAGGACAAGAGGTTCCTTCTCAAGCTGTGCCAGGGCAGGTTTAGTTTGGATATCAGGAAACATTTCTTCACAGAGAGAGCAGTCAGGTATTGGAACAATGGTGGAATCATTGTCCCTGGAAGCATTCAGAAGCCCTGTAGATGAGGCTGTCAGTGACATGGTTTAGTGGTGGTCTTGGCAGTCCCAGGATAATGATTGGACTTGGTGATCTTAAATCACTTTTCTAGCCTGGTTGCTTCTATGGTTCTATGTGCCTGGGGGGAAAGCCTGGTCTCCGTGAACTCACTGGGAGCCTTGCCAAACTGTTAGGCTGGATTTCATCCCCTGGAGACATCTCCCTCCCCATGTAGCTCTTTCCCAACTCCCTGAGGGGCTCGTGAACCCCCCGGCTGTGCAGCACTACCTGTGTTGTAGCCCCTGAACTGGTCAGGACGATATTTCGCAGCTGGAGGTCTCTGAGTCAGGTCATCATTGTGGTAAGAACCATCCCCGCTGCATGCAGAGGAAAGAGGAAGAATCAGGGTTTGTTCTTCCTGTGCGAGGTTATCACAGCCCCAGCCTGCCCTTCAGCTGCTCTGATCCTGAGCCAGTGGGACCTGCAGCACCCAAATCACAGCTCTGAGGACACAAGGGCAAAGGCACTGGCTACCCCAGCCCACTGCCTCCTCTCTACGGGATGCAGTTAATTTTTGGGTGCTGCAAATCACCTACTGCATCATGGCTGAACCCACAGACATCTCAAGACCCCTGTGAGCAGCTGCCGTGGTTTCCAGCATCTTTCAGGGTGATATGGAGCAGAAACCACCAGTGGTCATGCACAGGCAAAAGTGCACACACACACGCCTGTGCTGCCCACGCCTGCTGTTCCAGCCACCTTTTCCTTACCCAGCTGCAGCAATGAGGAAACCCTGGAGACAGCGTGCATGGGGTGAGACGTAATGCGAGGAGGCAGGAAGAGACTGCTCCAGCCAAGCAGCGGAAATCCCTTCCCTTGACTGGTGCAAAGTTCAGCAAACATCCCCTGTTCCCCACTCCTTCTACCCAAACACCAGGATGCTGTGGGCCTGGGCCCCCAGAGGGATGTGTGGTTTTTATCAGAAGCACAGCTGAGCAAGTCAGTGTGCTGCAGCACAATACAGCCACTAGTGGGGCAAATTCGGCTGTGAGACCCCCATATGTTAGGCTAAATGGGCATGGAGACCTCATCTGGGCTGTCCCTCATCCTTCATGGGACGCAGGGAAAAGGATTAAACCAGACAGAGCCAGTGGTGGGACTCAGCCTGGTGCTCAGAGGGGGCAGGGGTAGGGTGCTGATCCTGCTGTACCTGGTGTAACCGATGAGCACATTGGTGGCAGCAAGCCTGGTGTAATCCCATTGCATGCCTCCATCTTGGTACAGCATCAGGACGTAGGACCTGAAGCCATCAGTGGTCAGAACAGCTTGATACGTGATCGTCTGTGGAGAAGTGTTGCAGACAGGTAAGAAAGCAAGCAAAGCTGTTGGATTTAAAATCATGGCTGTGGGTCAGTGTGCTGAGGTCCTGATGTGCAAGACAAAGGCAGCCTGGGCTGGTTTGCATTTTGCATGGAAAATGTGATGGTTTTGCTTTGATGCTCCATTTACTTTGATGTTCCAAGAGAAGTGTCATATTCACCCAGTTTTATGCTCCTGAAGAATAGTGTTTCTGGTGCACAGTAAACTCCTACCACATTAAAGAGGAAAATTTTACAGAGCAGGGGAAGTTCAACTAAAGATGTCCCCCAGGAAACCTGAAAAACAGCAAAACATGGGCACAGCCCAGTTCTTCTGGTGAAAATCTTCAAGACTGACCTTTTTCACAAAACTGGTTGTTATTTTTATTTTTAGGCACAGACAACCACAGGTCTTGGGTTTCTTGACAACTCAATGAGCTCTTGAGCTCCATCAGGCCCTTACCCTGCGGGTGTCAGTCCGTGCTGTGTAGGCAGGTGCCCTCTCCCAGGTGATCTTCAGGGTCCAGACTGCAGAGTAGGAGGACCTCAGGTACCGTCGAACCTTTGCTTCTACATCACGGACAAATGGAGGCTTGGCCGTGTTGAGGGTGATGTACTCCTGTGGGTTGGGTACACCCATGTCTGTGTTAGCTCCCAGCAGGGCAAAGACAGGTCTAGACTGGGGTCATGCCATGGAGCAACAAGAGGCTCTGGATGAGATTTCAATGGCTCAAGACATCACACACACATGACCAAGAGCTCTAAGATTTGGCCAAGAAAAGGGAAATGCTGCACATGGACTCTGTCGATTACACATTTCAAGGGACATCCACAGAATAGGTGATGAGTTTATCATCAAAAGGTGTTTCATGCAAACATGCACTCCACTTACCTGGTAATAGGTGGTGCCAACCCCTTTGGAGAAGTCAGCATTGTCCCAAAACACAGCAATCATGGGAACCTCTTCGTGGCCATTAAAGCCGCTGGGAGGAGGGTTGGGGTATGTGAAGATGCTGTTGTCAGAGGCTGGGAAAATGATCTGTCCATTGTCTGTAAACTGAGCAGAGGGATCCCTCTGTCATGTGAGGATCATCCTATAACACAGGAGCAGCAGCCCTCCCATTTCCAAGCCTGCTTTGAGCAAGGCCAAGGAAGGTCACCACCGATGTGGCCACAAAGTCAACTCTTGCTATAAACAGACACTAGCAGCATCCCCATTGCTTTGCCCTGACACGGTTCCATCCCAGGCACCTGCCCCCTGGGGCCTACCCAGGTTCCTGGGGGATGGCAGCTTGCCCTGCAGCAAGGGTAGACCAGGTAGCCAAGGTAGACTCACGTAGAGAGAGTCACGCAGGGTTTTCCCAAATGGGAATCCAGTCTCGGGCTTGAAAAGTGGAGAATTAAAATCCACTCTCCTCTCCACGTATTGCCGATCATTTTCCCTCACTCCATACTCATAGAGGGGCACAGCTGCAACTGAAAAAGAAAACAAGCAAAAAACAACCTCCAAAGCACACTTAGAGCAAAGCCTTTGGAAGCAAAATCATTTCAGCCCTTTGAGTTTTTGGCACATGCCAAAGGGACACAGCCTGGGCAGGAGGAGGTTGGGGGGACACTGCCAATAGCCACCTGGACACCCTGTGTGTCACCTTCCCTTACAGGAGCTTGCTCCCACCCCTTCCATTGCCTTATATGTACACAGCTCTCCTAAACCCACTGTGATGGCCCTGTGGTCACTGTCCCCTCCTGCTCCAGCCCTGCTGGAGCGCTGTGCTGAAGAACTGCTGTTAGGAGGGGAAAAACATTGTATGGGCTGTGGTAGGGAGACAGCATGAAAATTAAGCACTCACAGCAGTTTCTAGAGATGTCCACAGTCTCCAGTCCCCTATTTAAGTCTGCTAAATAAAACAAAGCTTTCTGGGGGAATGGGTTCTTGAGCTGATTGGACCATAATTGAAGGCAGGCTCAGCCTGCCAAAAATGCAAGCTCATGTGCAGGAGGTCCTCATGGTGTGCCTCCCCCAGGGATCCTGGCCCCAGATAGACCCCTTGGTCTCTGGATAACAAGTGTCCCCAAGGCATGGTTTAGTGTGGGGTGTCCCTGCTTATGGCAGAGGGGTTGGAACTAGATGATCTTAAGGTCCTTTCCAACCCTAACTATTCTATGATTCTATGGTCAGTCAAGATACATCACATACCTGCAGGGCCAGGCAATGGGGTCAGGGCAGCCGCTGGCCCTTCTGGTGGAGCTGGAAACACTGGGGATGATGCTCGGGAGTTGACAGTGGCTGCTTCTGGCCTGGGGAGTGCCTCCCTGTCCCCAGGGATGGGGACTGGTGGGACCAGGCTGGTGATGGCTTTGTGTGTGGTGGCTGGGGACCCCACCCGGGCTCCCCCCTCGCCTGGGAAGGCTGTGGGGAGGCTCGACACACCAGTGGCAGGGGCTCGGTTCACTAGGCTGGTTGTCAGCTCACTGCCCAGGAACGGCTGTACAGCAACTGGGGATGAACCACCAACAGGTCCTGGCCCCAGGGTCTTTGATGTGGGGCTGCCAGCAGTGATCCCAGTGGGAGGAAGACCAGGGAGCCCTAGGCTCCCCCCCAGGGGGAAATGAGCAGCGGTCTCCATATCTACCCTGGCTCCAGTTGTGCTGGGAAGGAGTGGAGCCATGTCCCCTTGTTCTGCAATCACTCCGGGGAGCATGGCACTTACTTCCCCGGGCACAGGGCTGTCAGCATCCCCGGAGGGGGCTCCAGGGCTTTCCATCTGGTGGGCAGGCAGGAGCAGGGTAAGCTCCCCTGGTGCAGCAGCCCCCAGGTTTCCCCTTCCCCCTGCAGAGGACCCCACTGCTGACTCACATGCCAGAAGTGGAGCAGAAAGCCTGGAGCTGGTGGACTCTCCCTCTGCAGCGCTTTCTCTCTGTGGAGCAGAAGGCAGTGCCAGAGCAGCACCAGGGGATGCAGGAGCACGGGGGGACACCTCTCCCAATGGTGCTGGCACCCCTGAGGCCACTTCGTCTTCAAGAGACCATGTCTGAGCACCTCCAGCATCTCCTGCCAGCCCGCCCTGTGCCCCTGGCATCAGGGGTCTGCTCCCATTCTGGGTGCCAGGGGCAGAGTTGGTGTTCCCGTTGGGTGCCAACCCTGAGCTCAGCCCGTGCCCAGGAAGAGGCAGAGAAGCAGCCATAGAGGTGGCCATGTCATTGGAAATGCTGCTGCTGGCAGGAGCCACTGGGACCAGGGGCTGCACCTCCCACGGGGAGGTGAGGGCAGATGGGGCTGGTGCTCCTGATGTCTTCTGCATGATGGCTCCTGCTCCTTCCCCCAGGCTGGCACCGGGAGAAGGTCTCCCATTCACTGAGGATCCTCCAGGCAGCTCCACCACATTGGCTTGACTCAGTTCTGCATCAGGAAGTCCAGGATTGGCACTGCTCTGGATGCCAGGAGCAGGCACAAGGTGTTCCTCAGGGCCAGCAGCTTCCAAGTCTGTACTCAGGAAGGAAGGAAGGCTTGCTCCGTCAGGAGCCTTGACAGCTGTCCCGGGTGATGAAGACCCCTCTGCAGATGGGGAAGAAGATGCAGACTGCAGCACAGCTCTTATTTCTCCATCAGGGGCTCCTGAACCAGCTGGTCCCTCTCCAACGGGGGCCCAGGACTGCCCCAGGGACCCTCCAACACCAGCTGTTTCACCTGCTCCTTCTCTTGAAGCAGGAGGGACCTCACGCCCAGCACTCAGGGAAGGTGGCAGAGCACCAGGAGCACTTGGGCTGGATGGATCTGAAATGGAGGGTGCTGCCACCACACCACTGGGAGAGGCAGGACCATATGAGGAACCTGCCCCAGGCAGCTGACCCATCCCAGCCACTGTCCCACTGCCTGCAACAGGGATCAGGGGTGGCTCAAACCCAGTCCCACTGCCCACTCCTCCCAGCGCCTGCTCTGCTGGGCCAGCTGCGTGCTCCCCTGCTGCCAGCAGCCCCACATTTGTGCCAAGCTGGACCCCGAGGGCAGGTGATGGGGGTCCTGCCGGTCCAAAAGCTGCTGAGCTGGGGCCATCCCATGCTGAAGTCAAGCTGGTGCTGGGTCCGTTGGCTTCAGGGAGACCTGGTCCCTGGGGAGCACCAGCTGCCATTCCCAGTGGCTGTGACTCCCCAAAGGATGGAGGCACCGGAGCTCCCTGGGCAGCACTGAGGTCAGGGCTCATTGGTGTCTCTGCCCCAGACACGGGGCCGGCTGAACCCCCCAGGGGTGGGTAAGCAGCCCCAGGAGCAGTGGCAGGTTCACCAGGCAGGTGCCCTGGTCCTTCAGCCCCCAAGACACCAGGCTCCAGGCCAGCACTTCCAGGAGGTGCAGGACCAGGCAGGGGCCCTTGTCCCAGTGGTGGCACTGCTCCTGCTGCTGCTGCTCTGTCCGCAGGAGCTGGCAGAGGGGACAGTTCAGCATTCACCAACACGCCTCTTTCTCCTGCCGGTAGTAGCTCTCCAGTGGTAACAGGGTCCTGCTGAGTGCTGAAGGCTGAAGGATTCCTGTCACTCTGGGTATCTGCATAAGGACTGCCATTCCCTGGACCTCCTGCCTGTGCTGTTTCCCCTGCACCTTCGGCCCCCTGATCCTGGACCCCAGAAGCAGGCCATGCCAGTCCATCAGGTACAAAAGATGCTGGATTGGGAGCATCTGGAGCTGAATTCGAGCCAGTGCCATCAGCATTCTGGGGACCACCATCTGTCATCTCCCATGGCTGTAACCCATCAAGAGAAGGAGACACGCGTGCTCCTTGATCAGCAGTGAGGTTGGGGCTTGCTGGTGTCTCTGTCCCATCATCAGCTGCAGGCAGGGCACCAGATCCAGTCCCTGGGGGTGGGTAAGCAGCCGCAGGAGCGCTGGGGAATGGCAGAGCAGCAGCAGGCAGTGGCGGCTGCTCTCCAGTGAGGGTCTGCCATGGGGCAGGTTGCAGGGATGGTCTGAATAGATGCACAGCCCCCATGTCCCCTCTGGGTAGAGCAGTGGCCAAGACTGGGGGATTTATGCCACTCAGTACATCCGTGGGAACCCTTGGGGTTAGCAGTGGGATGGCAGTGTCCTCTGTTGCCTTGGGTGCCTCACTGTCTGCAGGTGACAGGGTTGAACCAGGAGCCTCCAATGACACCCTGGGGGTTCCCTGCTCATCCCCATCCTCACTGCCAGCTGGTGTCAGTGAAGTAGTTGGGCTCAGCACTGCCTGGTCAGGGAGGAGGGAGGGCTCCCATAGGTTTCCCACTGTTCCCGACACTGTTGGGCTCTCCAGGGGCAGGAAGGTCGAGACAGCTGGGTTGAATTCATCATTTACTGAATCTCCCTCATTTCCAGGCACTGAAGCTGAGAGACTTTCCTCAGCAGCCGGGGTCATTTCTCCCACTGGCTCTGGGGTGATGCCCACAGCTCCACTCACTGCTCCGTCCTGCTGGGCCGTAAGCATCCCCCCAGTGCTGGGCCTGGGGCTTGAGAAGTCGGCACTGTCTTCACTTTGGATATCCAGAGGAAGGGTAACACCTTCCTCAACTGCTCCTGTGGCTGTGGTCAGCCCCTGGCTCAGCAGCACAGTGACACCGGTACCCACAGGGCTGCCAGCAGTTGGCTGTGCTGGTAGAGGGGTGGCAGGGAGGGACTCAGTGGTGGGGTTTAGATCTTCTCCTCCTTCTCTGGTCACAGCCGCAATGTCCTCCTTTATATCTGGAAAGAGAGGGGTGGTCCCGAGGGGGGTGTTGGGTCTGGCCGCTGTTACATCAAGCTCTGCTTCTGGGGTGACAGCAGGGTGCTGTGCAGAGATGGCAGCAGCTGTCGTGGCTGCAGCAGGAGCAGCAGAACCCCTCTCAAAATCCTGAGGTGTGTTGAGAGGCTTGGTCACGTTTGTCAAAGCTGGTGCTGTAGAGCCGTATTCACTTGCTGCTGTCACCAAAGCATTCGGCTCAGCCCCAGGAGGAAGGGATGGGCTTGGTGGGCTCTCTGTGAGGATCGTCTCCACTGTCTCAGCATTAGCTGCCAAGGTGCTTGTCTCCAAAGTGCCCATTACCAGTGCACTGGGCCCCTCGCTCTCTGTTGTGATGGGAGAAGCTGTCCCGGTAGCAAATGGCCCCTCCGTAGTAACAGGGACTGCAGCAGCAGCCCCAAGCCCTGCAGAGAGACACAAAGTGGAGCATTATGCTGGGCACTGGAGCCAGCAGCCTGCCAGGATCAGCCATGTGTCTCTGTCAGCTGAGCATCTGGAAGATCCCACCTCTTCTTAAACCCTACTGCCTCATCTGATTTAACAGATAAGGAGCTCAGCCTGGGCTGCCTCAGGCACAGAACTGTACAGCACCTTTTGCAGCCCCAGCACCAGCTGCTGCCAGCTGAGACAGGACACAACTCATCACAGGTCTGGTGCAAGCCTAGAGCCAAAGGCAGACACTGCGGATGATATTGCCTGCCACTGGGAAGAGCTGTGGCCCAGTAAACCTAGTTCATAGCCCCAGGGGTGTCTGTGGAGCTCTGCTGCCTGAGGACAACTCTCAGCCCTCTTTACCTTGCTGCAGGGACAAACCTAAGCACAATCGCTTCTGCAGAGCTGGGGTGTGTGTGTGTGTAATTCTTCCATTTTTTCACCTTTTGGGTGTCTGAAGGACATTTAAATACAGTTTACTCAGAGCTGTTTGGCAGATAGGACAGCCAGGGGTTAGTGAAATATTCCCTGATGGCAAACCCCTCTCTCCTGCTGCAGATAAAGCAAAGGGGACCACCCCTTTCCTCCAGCTGGGTTCAGGCATCAGGAGTTCCCTGCCTGTAGAGGGAATATTAACTCCCAGGACCAAGCCCTGCTTACAGCTCCCTCCTCTTGCTGTCGAAGTCCTGCCCCACATGCAGGAACTTTACACAAAGGAGGAGACACTACCCCACATCCCAGCACCCTCTGGCACCCATAGGTGACATTCACCCAGTCTTATGTTTAGGATAGGGATGCAGGCTCTGGGGAGGCCAATCTGCCACCGTTGGCTTCAGGAGGAGCCAGGCAGATCTGCTGACGCTTGGCTTTAGGCAGCTGCAATTAGGGGAGACAAAGGGCACCTCAAGGGTGAGCCCCAGCAGGGTTTCACCTCAGTGCGACAGCCTGAGCCTGTTCCCCATCCTGGTGCTCCGGTTCATCAGGTTCCCCTGCCAGACAACCGCATCCCACTGCAGCAGAGGTGCCTCCGACCTCACCACTGGCTCAGATCATTAACTTGTGGATCGTTTGTACTGGAGTCACTAATGACTTTGCCAGACCAGTCCTTGAGGGGTCTGTCCTCCTTCAACCCTCTATTCCCTCTCCTGTCAGGCTGTTTCCTTGCCATCTTCCCTGGCTCTTTGCACCAGCCCCCTTCAGCCAGAGGAGCTCAGCAGCTTCCCTCTCCATCTCAGAGAAAACAAAGCTCATCAGTCAGTCCGCCAGGTTAGCTGGGCACACTCTACCCCAGTAAATCCGTGTTTTATCTTCATTCTTCCATGCAGAGCAGGAAACCCCACCTACCCCATGCCACCTCGTTGTGGGAAGCATGTGTAAGAGGGGTCCCAGCATGGAGCACCGAGTTTGTTCTTTACTGGGATGTGGGAGGGATGGGAGTGTCTCTGGAGCCCCACTAGCTTCCCTTGGATCCCTTGCTGGAGGGGCTGTACATAGGCTCCAGGGCTGGGCTCTCACCTCTCCTCTGGGTCCATGCCTGCAGACAGCCCCTCAGGGTGATGCCTGCCCATAAAACACTTTTCCTATCTCTGCCTGCAATGTATTGTGAGAACGTGGTCATAAGACAAGTTTCCAGTGCAACCAGGAGAGAAAAGCATCTCACAAAGCATACCTGCTATGCCCTGCAAGGGCTCATACAGGAGGTGCGTTAGCATTAAAATATAGGACATACCGTGCAGAATCCATATGCAGCATCCCACGAAGGTAGAAAGTGGCCATCCCCTGGTCTGCATGCCTCAGGCCTCCACGCGGTCAGAGCACTGGGAAGCTCAATGGGAGGTGAGAGCAGCTCCGTCTGTCTGTCCGTCCCTCCCTGCCTGCCTGCCTCTCCTGCAGAGCTGGAGTCCCACAGGTACAACCCTGCTCCTGTTCCCTCCCATTTATAGGGATGGCAGAAGGAGGCAGGTTGCAGCCGCCAGTCCCTCCCGCCCCCACTGCTTTCCCTCTAATGTCCCTGTCATCATTCTCTTCCTGCTGAGCTGCCCCGCTTCCCAAAAGCTGGATGTTCAAGTGGTGCATGGGTTGGGGGTTAGCCTACAGGAGCCCAGTGCAACTCTCTGGGCCTCGAGCACCAGCTGGAGAAACTGAGCCCAGAGGAGTGCATGACACTGCCCACAGTGGTATCTAGACATCGAGAGGCCCCACAAGACCTGCTCCCCATGCAGTGGAGAGGGACACGGAGCAGTGTGTTGTGGTGGTGATGGGGCAATGCCAGGTGGTGCCACCATGCCTGTGAGGAGACCATAGACACTGAAATCAGCAGCTGAGACATGTTCCCCCTTGGCTCAAGGCTTCCCGCAGAGCAGAGGCAGGTTATAAAGCAGAGAGTGGTAGGGCTGGGAGCAGGCCCTGGAATGTCAGCCGAGCTCCCCAGCAGTCAGCTATAATTGAGAGCACTGGGGATTCCCATCCAGAGCCCAGCATGCCCCATCAGGGTTTTAAACCTGCACCTCAGTATGGGCACAGCAGTATGGGGTGCTAGGTGAACAGGCCAAGGAAACTCTTATGCAAGGTGCGACCAGCCACCCCAGAGGTCTGAAGCAGGAAAAGGTGCAGCCCAGGATCCCCTCCCCTGCCATGGGGATCCCCTGGGTCACTTTACCCCTATGTCTCCCCTTCCCCTGGAAAAGCAATTCCCAGTTCCCCCCCTTGAAAGCTGCTGCCAGCTCCCCCACTAAGAGCATTATGCAAACCCTCACCACTGCTACACAGTTTTGTAATCAATTAAACGCTTTTTAACCAGAACTGCCCCCAGGCAACTCCTGAAAAGTGCTATTAGGAGTGTTGGGCAGTACACAGTGTCCCACCCCTGCACCAGGCATGTGGCAATGGCAGGGCACCCATCCTGACCCCAGCAAGTGCCAATGGGGGAAGTCCAGGGGAGGTCAAGTCACGGCTGACGGATCCCCATCCTGTAGACCCACGCATTACCCCCGGCACTGGGAACAGGGCATAGGTGGTAAATAAGTGGGGAGCACCACTTGCCCAGAACCAAGAACACCAGCACAGGGACGAAGCCTGGGGGAGGATGGTGCACTGGGGGCTCCTGCAACCAACACTGCAGATCACTGTTACTGCCCAGCCAGTGACCACCCCAGCAGCTGCCACACCTGGGATGATGGAGGATTAGAGGGGTGCAAACCCACAGTGGGAGAGTCATTGCTGGTTGTGCTGACAATGCTGTATCGCTCTGGAAAGCCACCCTGGTGGGGAATATGTGCTGACACTGGAGAGAGTTTCTCCAGGTGGTGTTTGAGGTGTAAAACGTGGTGAGAACCACAAGGGTTGTTGCAAATGTACTGCTCAGCTTACGGGAAAACAACTCAGATGAAGCAAGGTTCTTCCAACACACCTCAACCTCAGCACTCCTGCAAGCTCTTGCCTGTGTTGTGCTGGGACTGGCACTATGCAGAGATCCTCATGCTTACACCTCCTGCCAAGTAGTCCAAATCCCTGATGCTCCTCTAGCAGTCATGGAGGTGACAAATCAAGCTTGTCCTTCTGCTCTGGCATTGGCACACCCTCCCAAGAAGGTCTGCAGCCACTCTGGGTCGTCCCTCGTCTCAAGGATGGTGCCCTGTTCCCACCCTGAGTAAGGGCTTTTCATTGATCTTTCTGCTACACCTGAAACCAAGGTCCCAGCAAGCTGCTGGCTCCTGGAAGGATAACCGGCATCTGCAGTTGTCAAGGAGCCCACATCCAGGGGGCAAAACCATGAATCCCAGTATCCATGGGTTCTGCACCATCCAGCATGGCATGGCATGGCCCAGCACAGTGCCTTATCAGCTTTCCTGGAATTAATGGGCTGGTTGTTCCAGCCCTGTGGAGATGCTGGCATCTCCTACCAGCACTGGTCCTGCCTCCTATCAAGGGCATTTGAAGAGGGCTCAGGGGTGGGGGTGGGGGGGACCAGGTTATCCATCAACTCCATAGGTTCTGCATGATTTGGCTATAGCCTCCAGCATGAGTGAAGGGGAGGGGGACACTGGAAGGGACACTTGAGTCACAAGGGAGTGCCCCTGCCCATTCCCTCAGCCTGTCTGCAGAGCCTGAGCCCTTCCACCACCTACACATGGCCCATGATGCTGCTGGGTGTTCTGAAGTGACAGTTCTGCTGGCGCACAGTTTGCTCCTTGGGACAATGATGATAGATGGGAACAGGCTATAGTGAATAGGCTGAGGAACAATTTATGGGCTCAGAAAGGAATGGGACTTGGATCCAACCTCCCAAGCCCTTCTGGACAGGGGTCCATGACAGGCAAGCGGCCATGGTAGAAGTGACAGCAGTATCCTCAAGGATGGCAGGCATGGAGAGCATGGGCAGCATCAGGAGCTTGTCAGAGCTCAACATCCTCAATGCCCAGGCAGGGCTGACCATACCAAAGGGAGCAATGTCCCCCCACCATGCCCCACTTCTTCCTCCCAGGCTGGGGTCCAGAGGTGCTCAGTGGGACCGGAGCATCTCTTCCTCCTGCCACGCCCCAACTATGACAACGGAAGGCATCCGTGCTGGCAGGGGACAGCGAGTGCCCCGGTCACCTTTTCATCCCAGCACTTCAGGACCTTTTCCTCCCTTTGTGACGCAGTTTGGCTCCATTACCCCGGCCTTGGCCCCTGGCCATGTCCCGGGGTCTGAAGTTATGGATTCAACAGCCGGATAAAGCAGCCCAATGGGACGCAGTGTGGGAGGACTCTTGGCCCAGCTCCATGGTGTAGGCAGAGCACGAGGATTTCTTTCCCAGCACCCCACCAGCTATCCAGTGAGGGGACCCCTTCCGGCAGGCTTTGCCCTGCTCCCCAGCTCCGTGACCAGATGCTAAGGACCCTTCCTGGTGTCAACAGCTACAACAAGTCCCCCAAAGCCAGGCAGCATCCTAGAGAGCAGAGGAGCAACACTGAAATGCAAGGGGCATTCCAAATGGGAGCATTGTGAAAAGCTGCCTGGTCTCAGCCTCCATCCCCAACCCAGTCTCTCCTGGGCCTGTGAAATGGCAGACAGATGGGTGACCCCAGGATGCCTCTCCCCATTCTGTCCCCATTCAGCCCTGGAACAATATATCCCCAGGTTTAGCATCCCACAGCCCCATGTGCCCCCTCCCAGCCTTCCCCGCACTGGGGTGGCACGGGCTGCCAGATAAGCCAAAAACAACTCCTGAGAAGCAACACGGCTATTTTGTTAATTATTTCAGTTTTCAATCTCCCAGTGAGGTGACTTGTTTAGGCTAATAATTGCTTCAGTTGGATTTTATCTGGCTAATTAATCAGTTAATAAATGACTTTGCTGCAGGGGGATAGATGTTGCGGCCGTCTCCTCAGCTGGGGACTGGAAAAAAACAGGGAAGGAGCACAGCCCACGGGATTTCCACAGCCACACGGTGCACATGGGTGGCATGGGGCAGAGAACACCCAAGCAGGGACCCCCAGCCTGTCAGAGTACTGAGCCATCCTTAGAGTGTTTGCAGCAGCCCCTGCCAGGGGGAACAGCCCTCAGCTCATCTCTCTGCTGTGAAGATTTTGGGACACAGTTTTCCTTGCTGGCACCTCTGCTAGACGGAGAAGCTGAAAACTGGGGAAGGCAGCTTGGAAAAAAAAAGAAGTTGTCATCTTTGCCACAGAAAACATGGGATTTCCCTTTACTGCCCAGCCTGGTTAGCATGGGTGTGCTCCTGTCAGCAATAACACTGGTGAGCTGGGGATTGCCGCTGTGCCAGGCTCCGGCTTCACTTGCCCACTGCACTGCAGGGCTCAGGAGCTCAGCTGGCAATGAGACAGGGCTCTGGTGTGGGATGGGGGCTCTTTTCCTCTCCTGCCTCCTTCGCAGAACCACCCCAAGCTTCACCTTGGCCCACTGTAGGTGTAAAGCAGCCACGAAGCATCTCCTGAAGACCTCAGGCACTGCAGCCTCCCTGGGTTGCAAGTCCTTGGAGACCACCATCAGCATCACTGGGGGTTCTAGGTCTCCTTTCTCTCACCCATTGGTCCTCAGGCTGGTTTTCATGGCTGAGCCAGCTCAGTCCCAGCTGTAAAGGCCATCCCCGCAGGGTCCTCTTTTCTTGGTCCCCTGGCAGTGCTGGTAGCAGGAGTCTCATCACAGGAGCCAGATCTGGTGCAGGGTGGTGGGAGGGCTCAGGCTCTGCAGACAGGCTGAGGGAATGGGAAGGGGCACCCCAGCCCACAGAGAGGCACTGGGGGTTCTGTGGGGATGGGCAGGGAACGATGGGGGGTCCCAGGTTCAAGGGGAACTGTACAGGTTATCCCAAAGGGCTGCACCACTGTGAGTTAGGAATTGGCAGCAGAAGGCTTGCCAGTCCACATGGGTGCTGGCTGGGTGAGGAGCAGCAGTCAGGTCCTCCTCTTCCCTCGCCACTCTACTGCCAGGCCAGCACAAGGAAACGCTGTCTGTAAGTCCCCGCGGAGCTGTGGGGAAAGGACAGCCATCAAACAATGCCAAGGGGATGTCCTACACCTGCTCCAATCTAGGAGGGGCCTGATCCCAGATGAGGGTCTCCCCTTCATCTGAGAGTGCTCCAGGTGACATTCAGTGTAAGACACAGCCATTCCCCTCCTGCTGGCTGTCCAACCTCCTCCCTAGCTGGCTGCACCATGGCTGGCAAATGCAAAGTGGCACCCCCCTCCCAGCACGCCTCACCTTGGACAACAGCAGCTCCTGCACTGTGGTGTTGCCCAGGTCCAGAGGGACAGTTAGCCGCAGTGACAGAAAGAGGTGAGGTGCACCTAGGGATCAAAAACATGGCTCTGGTTATAGTCCTTAAATATTGGGCTTTGCTGAAGGATCTGGGGGTCTTTCCCCAGATCCTTTGGCAGAGACACAGAACCTCCTCCCAGGTTAGTCATGTCATGGACACCTTACACTGTCGGGAGAATAACACTCCACCTGTACAGCAAACCACACATCCCACAGAGCGCTAACACCCTTGTATTAAGAGTACAGCAAAAGAATGGGGCTTCAGGACCCCCTGCACTTGCTGCTGAAAACCTAAAGCTACCCGTATTGAGGGTGGTGATGCCCATGGGGCACTGCACTTACTGGTGTTGGATGTGGTGGTGGGGCAGACAGGCAGCATCGTTGGCAGGTCTGCAGAGGTGTTAAGGGCAACCTCTGTGGTCTGGGTTGAGCTATCAGCAGGGGAAGAGGGCTCCGTGCCTGGGCAAAGTAATGTTATGTTAGCACAGCCTGCAGAGAGGTGCAGGATGCTCCTACAGCTGGGGACAGACCGAGCCTAAATGGAGCCATGTCCATGAAGCCATGCAAGTACATGCCCAGCATCCCCATGGGGATTTGTCCTGACTATGCCCCTTGCTTTCCAGGCACCCCATGGCTGCACCTACCTGTGGCTGCACTGAGGGTCCCAGATACTGTTGATGTGCCTGCGGTCGACCCCAAGGGTGAGTCGGAGTTGCCAGGGGTAGCCCTGGATGTGGGATTCCTGCTGGACATGTCCATGCTGGTAAAGGGAATGGCTGTGCTGTCTGCCAGGGTTGTCAAGGGCTCAGCTGAAGTGACTATCAGTGCTGATGTGGTGACAGGAGGCATACTGGATGGTGAGAAGCTGCTGGTCCCCAGCAATGTGCTGGACCTCTCCAGGGTGGAGGATTCAGGGCTGGAGGGAGGGAGAGTGGCTGCAGTGGTGGGCAGCAGTGCCGAGGTCTCCATAGGTGTCGGGGAGGTAGGGACACTCATGGGCATGGTTGCTGTCACACCTGTGATGGTGGTCACTGCAAAGAGGTGGGAGAATGAGGTGTACAAGGGCTAGTGGTAAAAAGCTGAGACCATGGCTGTGCAGCATCACCACCACCATGAGCTCCATGAGGGACCCAGAGCTATATACATCAGCCATGGAACGTTGAGAGTGGGGATTCACTGTCCTGCATGGATCCAGCATGTGGATGCCCTGATCAGCAACATGAACATCAGCAAGGCAGGCCACGTAAATCCAAGCCCAACAAAGCAGGAACAAGACATGGCCATCAT
>NDXB01022310.1:730-11994 GCA_002631895.1 Agapornis roseicollis
AAAAAAAAAAAAAAAAAAAAAAAATTTTTTTCCAAAAAAAAAAATTTTTTTTTTTTTTTTTTTTTTTTTGAACTATGGGAAAACATGGGAAAACAAAGACAGGGTTTCTCTGTAGCTTTGAGTGAAAGGCACAGCTCTGCCTTTGCTTTATTTGACCTTTACTTTGCAGTAAAGGTTACAATTTTAATATTGTAGTAATCACCTGCTGAAGTAGGAAAAGAAACTTTCCTCAACATAGAGTGACCAAATTTCTAGGGTATGTTTAATAAAACATACTGAAAGAACGACTTTTCTACCTTCAAGAGACATGCATCAACACAAAGAAACACAAGAAAAACTCTAAGGTGAAAATTCTGGCAAGGTACTTTTGGTTTTCCACATGCAAGATGAAATCCCAAGCATAAATGAGGAACTTCCTTGGCCTGTTTATGATTCAGATGTACTTGTAGGTTTCCAGTTCTGACAAAACAGTTGCATGAGCTGTTTCACCCTTTCAGACATAAGCAGTGATAACACTTCTATTACACACTGCGAACCTCTTGAGGACTAAGGCTGCACTGTAGTTAATTAACAGTTCAGTTCTTTCAAAATGAGCAATGTCCACCAGCATAGCTGCAGATGCAACTAAATCGTCAGTATTACCCCAAAAATCAACTTGGCAGGACCAAACTAAAGTTTTGCTTCTAGATTATTTGTCCCTATCAATCAGAACACAAATCCAATGTCAGCACTTACCAGCAGCTCATACTGGATTAGACTTACATTCTGGCACATTTCAAACTTAATTTTTCTGTCCTTTACAAATCACAGCTTATTTAGCTTACATTTACTGACTTACTCTTATCAGAAGACCCTTCAGTCATTAGCTCTATCATCACAGAATGCACAGTTTACACTATCTAGAGGCCCTTCTACAAGCTATTAATCTAAAGCCGCTATCTTCTGTTGATCTGAACCCTAGCTCCACCCTAAAGTTTACCATTCATTGCAAAGCTTATATATAGCTACAAGGCTTGTCTTGATGCAGTGCTTAAACTAGCAGCTCCTTCTGAATGCAACTATCCTGTAACTGCCAGAAAATTCTAAACCAAACCAAATCCCCCAGCGTCAGGCCAGGCACCTGTATGGTGTTTATATGATGTTTATCTGTTAAACATCAGATACAATGTTTATCTGATATTTATCTCTTTACCTGATCAGATAAACAAATGATGTTTATCTGTCAAAGACACAAAGGCACAAAGTTGGAAGCATGATCTGTAAAAACAAGTCTTACTTAGGTTTACTTAGACCTTAACTTGGAGCCAGGCTTAGTCTGTCTCACTGACTCCTTACTGGAGTATAGACAGGTCATTTGCACTTGTGCCTCTTTTTCTAAATTTGGTATCAGCAGAGCTATGTTGTAGTAGAGCTGAGATACAGATTGTCAACTATGCAATTCATCTGCTGTGAGCACCATAGAATAAAAAGAAGCCTTAAGGAAAATACTGGAAAATAATTCCTCTTATCATAGGGTGCTTGGGTCTGTTCTGTAAAATGGATAAAGAATCACACTACATTCTGTCTGGATTTAATTAGATGTGCAGTGCCTGGGAGAAAGGAGCACGACAGCTAGTGAACTTAAGCAAAACTGGGAAAGCATGTAGGGGAGCTTCATGTACAACTTACCTCTACCTCAGAGTCATTCTGGTGAGAGTATGTACAGAAAGAAGGCATAAACTCCTTTATGGGCCCCAAATTTTCTTGCAAGCTATCTCTAAGATCTGTGCAAATAAAAGGAAAATTAAGAACTTCCATTTCTTTACAGAAAGCACTATCCTCTGGATGAGAAGTGAAGCGCAGCTTTTCCTTCTTGGCTGCCCACGGTTACTCTGAAGTACCAGAGAACAGCAATTGGATCATGTCTACACAGAAACTTTAAATTGAATCGAAACTGGGTCAAAACCAATAGCTGTACTCTGCAGCAGTCCTCCTATTTCAAAGCTAAATTTTCAGACTGTTTTTCTGACTCCTTTCATGGTGCAAAATCAACATTTAAAAACTTATATGAGCTACAAGGTTGACCTGTTCATTGAACAAACACTTTACGGTGACTGCATCAGGTTAGCTGAGGATTAAAAAAAGGTGTTATTTTAATGTGTGCATTTCTGAACTTCAAAATTTGAGGTAATGAGGACAATGAAGGAGGTGTTTTTTTTGGGTGACTGTAGCATTTTGGGCCTCTCCTGGCACCTGGATGCAGAACACAGTATTGCCTTCAGATCCTTTTGTTTTGCTTCACCCTTAAGATGCTTCTGTTTTACTGCAGAAGTTTGTTGGTTTAGTTTTGGCTACTTATACATCTGATCTATAAAGAGTTCTTCCCACAGCTTGGTGTGCTGATGGTGACAAGTCAGTATTTTCACTGAGGTACTCCCTCAAAGCCCTGGCTCTGCCAGGCCCACCCTGCTTTATTTTTCTCTGGAGGTTTTATGTGTGACTTTTCCTTTGGCTCTCAAGTTTCGTTAAATATATTTGTTTTCTACATTAAAATGCATGGATCAATCTAGAAAAAAATGTAGCAAAACAATTTGAATATTGAGAGGCAAGACCTGACCTGGGGTAAGGTTCCTCTCGGTCACAATGGCATTTAGACCTATTCTAAAAGGCTTTATTCAGAGATGATTAGGATCAAATCTTGATGGAAATGAAATTGTTGTCCCCTTGTGTTAGTGACAGATAATAAAATTTGGTTTTAAGTATGAAAATTGTCTGCAGACGGTTTTGTCCTGGGTCTGTAGGCTTTGTTTTTGAGGCTTGGTGTGAAGGTGAACCTCATTTGTTGTTTATTACTTGTGAAAGGTCAAAGGTGTAATGAGACCTGACAATTTGAAAATAAAGCCTAATATGCAGAAATGAGTGAAATATTAAACTGCTATAAATTGCAGATATTACAAAGTGCTAAATGAACATGGACAGTGGAATTGAGTGCACCCTCAGCAAGTTTGCCAATGACATCAAGCTGTGTGGTTCGGTGGATACACTGGAGGGAAGGAATTCCATCCAGAGGGACCTTGACACGCTTGTGAGGTGAGCTGATGCCAACCTTGTGAAGTTTAACCATGCCAAGTGCAAGGTCCTACACCTGGGTCAGAGCAATCCCAGGCACAGCTACAGGTTGGGCAGAGAGGAGATTCAGAGCAGCCCTGCAGAGAAGGACTTGGGGGTGGTGGTCGATGAGAACATGAACAGGAGCCAGCTTCAGTGTGCGCTCGCAGCTCAGAAAGCCAACTGTATCCTGGGCTGCATCAAAAGGAGCGTAACCAGCAGGTCGAGGGAGGTGATCCTGCCCCTCTACTCTGCTCTCGTGAGACCTCCCCTGGAGTATTGTGTGCAGTTCTGATGTCCTCAACATAAAAAGGACATGGAGCTGTTGAAACAAGTCCAGAGGAGGGCCATGAGGATGATCAGGGGACTGGACTACCTCCTGTATGAAGACAGGCTGAGAAAGTTGGGACTGTTCAGGCTGGAGAAGTGAAGGCTGCTTGGAGACCTCATAGCAGCCTTCCAGTATCTGGAAGGGGCCTACAAGGATGCTGTGGAGGGACTCTTTGTCAGGGACTGTAGCAAGAGGACAAGGGGAATGGGTACAAACTATAACAGGATAAATTTAGTTTAGATGTAAGGAAGAAGTTCTTTACTGTTCCTTACTGTGATGTACTGGAATGGGTTGCCCAAAGAAGGTAAATGCTCCATCCCTGGCAGTGTTTATGACCAGGTTGGACATAGCCTTTGATGACATGGTCTAGCGTGAGGTCTCCTTGCCCATCACAGGGAGGTTGGAACTAAATAATCTTAAGGATCTTTCCGACCCTAACTATTGTTTGATTTTATGACTATATTACATCTCCCATATGGGCATGAAGCTTTATTACAGCAACCATCTCCTACTGTGGGCCTTAGAATAATTCCAGTTATAGGCTAGAATATTCTTTTTTGAAGGGATCTTGATAGGCACAAGTCCTGGTATTCTCTGGCCCTTCAGATTCCAGTATAAACTAACCAGCATACCATAGGAGGCTGGATGACACAGTGTCCTTAGATTGACAAGAATACAAATGGAACAATGTTACTGAAAGATAGCTAGAACATTGCTCTTGCTCCAATTCCCTTGGTAGCAATCATTGTACCAGTGAGGCACTAGTACTAAACAGACATGAAGAGATAAATATCTTGTTTATCTGACATATATAATTTGTCACTCTGTTAGGACAATATGTGGCAATTTATTGTGGCAATTTTTTTAAAACACAGCTTCCCTGTCAATTAGAGTTTGCATTGTGACTATTGGTTGTATTTTAAAATAAAGTTGAATTGTCATAATTCAGTTTTTTCAGTACTTACAAAGACAGCTCCCAGGCAACTTAGTGGAAACAAAGGGCTATATGTGATAGAAAAATACAGCCACATCTGAAGGAATTCTGCCTAGATGAGAAAATAAGTACAATAAAAATGAAAATTAAGGTTTTGTTACTTATATTAGTTACAATTGTATCATTAAAACTTATATGTCTTTAATTTATAAAAATATTTATAAAAATATAAAAAATAATAAAATATTTAATTTATAAAATTAATATAAAATTAATAAAATTTATAAAACTACAGTCACTATGATACAGGGCTTAATAGTACATCCAAGAGTAAAGTGACTCTCTCCTCTCCAACAGAATATATATTAAATTAATGCATTGAATGAATATATAGAGAGTGATTGAGTCATTTGTACAGTATCAGGAACAATAAGTTTTGGACAATTTTAAAAAGAAATTCAGCATTCCAATAGTAACCTCCCATCTGTATCTCGTTTACTGGTTTGCATATAAAATTTGAGTTTACACAAACTTCTGCAAATGTCTTCCAAAACCTAGCCCTGGGTTTATTTTTTATTCTACTAATAATGATGGCCTGAAAGAGTATCTTCATTAACTTAATCTGTTGCATTATTTTTAGTTGCCACTAGTAAAGATACCAGAGAGGTGACAGGCTGATTTTAGTAAGGGACATTGACCTGGCAATTCATCAAGTGACAGGAATAAATAGGTAAGATAAACAAATGGAACCCAGAAGTCAGGAGGAATATTTATGTACACAAAACCAGAAATTCCAGTTTATAATTATGTAGTTTTATTTTACTCATTCCTGACATCTAGAAGAACATGCCTTCTTATTTGAAGGGCACTGCAATATAAATGGTATTTGGGTTGCAATTTTTTTTCTCTGTTGGAGCATAGGACTCAAAAACTGCAGAGAATTCAGTCCAGTCTCTGAACAAACACCGTTGCTGGCTTATAACATACTGTTGATAATGACACTGATAGTAGGTAAAAATCAGCTATGTAATGAAGAAATTGAGGTTGTAAGAATTTATAGCTTGCCTTCTAGGCACATAGCCTCAAAACAGGTTCCTATCTGTTCATGACTACATATCGTGTCCTGGATAAAGAAAGGCCCCCAAAAAGGGCCTTTAGTACTATGAAAAGAGTACAGGGCTACTAAGAAAGTGAGAAATAGCAGGACAAGTGGGAAAACAGCAAAACAACAACAGAGAAAAAGAGCCTGGAAAAGGGATGGAAATATTGATCTATACACAGGAGAGTAAATAATGATGTGTTTTTGGGGAATAAGGAGAGACATTGGGAAATGAGCAAATATGAAAGGAAGTGACTCAAACTAGTTTCTATTAAGATAAAAAATGGTTGTCATAAGTTTATTATTTACCTTATTGTGCTTTATAGAAATTACAAATGTCACAGCAGAAAGATTACTCAATAAGATCACAAGAGAGTAATAAAGGGCTTTCAACTGTTGTTACTAATTGCAGGAATTCGATGCAGTATTTTAAGGGAATGACAAAAATTACACTCTGGATGATAAACATATAAATGATTTTACGTAATAAAAATACTATCAAATACACCCCACCTCCCCACCCCCCCAGCAATAAAACCTTTAAATTTAGATTGTCCAAATCAATTTTCAGAAGGACCTCTGCTCCAGTGTGCCCCAAAATTTTGGGCACCAAAAATCAGATACCTAAAACATGTTATTGCTTTAAATGTGTCAATCCCACCTAATATGTGAGAAACAGAGCCTTTAAAGTAATTCATAATTTATGAAAATTCTGGTCTATTTTGAAGATGTGTCTAAAAAATGTTAAATGCATTCTCAGAAAAGAGATTTGTAATGGCATAGAAGGTGGGTTTCTGCATTAGCAGAGCATGAAGGAAAGCAATACAGTTTAATTGTTATTCCTAAACCAATAGCTTCTGGAAATTATGCATTTAAATAATGATCAAAAAAGGGATTTTAATATGTTGGGTAGGAAATTTACAGTGAAGTGGAGAAGGTCCTTTTCTCTGTTCCACAGTAGTGCTGGGTGTTATCTCGTAAAGCTACAGCTAAAAATAAATTGCAGAATTTTTGATTTCTGAGATTCAGTTCACTTCTTAAAAAAATTAATTGGATTCCCTATAATTTCTATTTTTCTGATCCTCTTACAAAAATACAGGAAGGAACCTGCCCAGTATACAACAAATGGAGAGGAATATCAGCTAAAACGTATCAGAGACAACCACATACAGTCATGGGAGTAAGTTACCACACTTGGGTGATTAACCATTGAATCAATCACTTAAAATCAAAAGTACAATAATTTCATATCAATAAAACGTGCCTGTATTCATATTCTGAAGAACGGGAAGCCTAATAACCATTCAAACTAGACTAGAACTTGGTCCAAAAAGTGGCCACTCCTGTAGTAGCTAGTGCTCTAGCCATGTAGCAAAGCTGCAAACCCTCATAACAGAAAGCCAACATATATCCTTGTTCTCCAAGGTACTTCTAACATTTCATTGACTGAGGGGACCTCAGCTGAAAATTTTGTAGTAGACTCCTGTGTGTTTCTGAACTTGTATGAATAGCTATTGTTAAGTGTTTTGCAAAGCCAGAATAGCATAGGCTGTATATTTGCAATAGAGCAAGATGAGGCATTTTAATTGTCATATGTAGGAAACAAAAATATTTCCTCTGCAATACAAAGACATTTGCAGCTGCCTCCTACACACTCATTTGGTGATCAGCCTGTGTTGCCATGTATCCACTCAGAGCTTGGGGATAGACAGCAAAGCCCATGTAGAGGGCTACTAAGCAGGAACATAGTTGTCCTGGAGAACAGTAGCATACAGAAGTGCTACTTAGGAAAGATATCACCGGACACTTGCTCACCCCTTTATTGAGCTCCTGACCTGCACCGAGGCAGTGTCATTTCAGTGGAATCCAATATATTCCTACCTGTCTTATTTGTCTACCACCCACACAGGCCCATTTCTTAAATTCACATGTGTGCATAATCAGACAATGGCTAAGGTTAGAAGGGACCTTGAGCATATCTGGTCCAACTTCCTTGAGCTTGGAGCAGGTGATCCTTGAATATCAGCCAGCATTCTTCTGCCTTTCTGCCCTTCAGGGTTTATCTGATGGAACCTTACTGAGTCGGTTCCTGAGGAGGCCAAAGCCTGCTCTGTTGAAGTCCAGGGCAGTGAGCCTGCTGCATGCCCTTCTCACTGCCCTGAAGATCTTGAAATTCACCATCTTTGATCGCTGCTGCCCAGGCTGCTCTGGAGTGTCACATTCCCCACCAGCCCCTCCCTGTTGGTGAGCACCAGGTCAAGCATGACACCTTTCCTTGTTGGTTACTCTGTCTCTTGCATAAGGAAGTTGTCTTCCACACAATCAAGTAACCTCCTGGATAGCTTTTACCTGACATGCTATTCCTCCAAGAAATATCAGGGCACAAGCACCTCTCAGTGTGAGGACAGAGCACAGAAATCCTCTTGAGTCCCAAACAAAGAAACATGATGTATATTCCTGGTCATCAATTCAGAAAATTAGTGGCATGGTTTAAACCTAGACAGTAACTCAGAACCACACAGCCACTCGCTCACCCTCCTCTTCCTCCCTCTCCCACTGAGAGATGGGGAGGAGAATCAAAGGAATGTAAAATCCGTGGGTTGAGATAAGAACAATTTAATAACTAAAGTACAGTATACTACTATTACTACTACTACTACGGCTACTACGAATACTACTAAGGGGAATAACAAGGGGAGAGAATGTAAAACTGAAAGGAGGAAGTTAAAACAAAACAAACAATAAACACAAGTGGTGCACGATACAGTTGTTCACCCTCTTCCTGACTCAAGCAGCAATCTGCCCTTCTGAGTAACTGCTCCCAGTTTATATAGTGGGCATGACATGCTGTGGTATGGAATATCCCTTTGGCTAGTTTCGGTCAGGTGTCCTGTCTCTGCTTCCTCCCAGCTTCTTGTGCCCTTCCTCACTGGTAGAGCATGAGAGACTGAAAAATCTTTGACCAGGGTAAGTGCTACTGAGCAGCAACTAAAACATCTGTGTGTTACCAGCATTGTTCTCAGATTAAAGCCAAACCGCAACTACTAGGAAGAAACTTAACTCTATCCCAACCAAAATCAGGACAATTATTTCTAAATGAAATATTGTCAGTTTAAGGCTAGTTGCCCAAAATTAAAAAAAAAATTTAAAAAAATAATTTTTAATCAAAGTACCTGATGTCTTCATAAGCAGTCATAATCTGTTACAGGGTCCAGCTGGAATCTCAGGTGGAAATGGTTCCAGTTCCAACTGGAACTCACAAGATTCACAAAGGTGTGAGATTCAGTATTATGCTGGAGTCAGGAGACTGCTTTTCAGAACTCACTCATGTCAGTACCAGTCTCATAAGGACAGGAAGTTATGAAATGACAGATATGTTTGGCAGCAGAGGGAAGAGATTTTAAAATAAATATTAAAATACGATCAGTGAAAAGTCACAAGAAATTAGTCGCCAATACCTAGAAATGTACATGGGCTCTTAACTAATTTGAAATGGCATCATACTAGTTAGGCTGAAGAGACTACAAAACTTTTCACCAGGAGACTGAAGGATTTTGTTTTGTCTGCTTGTAGAAACCAGCATTTAAAATAAGATTCTTTCATGGAAAATCTGTCTCATCTTACTGTTGTTATCCAAAAGCATAGAGAGAAAAAAATGTGAACTCTTCTGACCTTTGTTCCCCACAATAAAGGGGTTCTTCAGTGACAAATGACCTTTCAGATGAGATTGATAGATTACTTTTGCACTGATGCCTTCAATCGTCTGAGAGTCTAAACTTCTTATTAACAAACCGACTTCATCCTGGATATTAATAAGGGATTGTAAAGTAGTTAGATAATAAGTTTTTGAGCTCTCTAACTCACTAGAATATAGGTAACAAACTGGAACTTCTTAAATTATGCCCTTACTTAAAGGCAGGTTGAATGGATAATGAGCAATATGCAGGAACTGCTGAGCTTTCTCTTAATTTGATGCCATTTGAAAATCATAATGAAATCCATAGTTTTAGAGGAGTTATTTCTGTGAAAATGGCAGGTGCTTTTGGAAAAGAAAAATTGAAAAAGATTGGCCAGCAGAAACAAGAAAATCAGACACAAATTCACAAAACATGGACACAAAGGATATAAACTGTAAGCAACGCCTGCCTGTCCTGTCTTTACCTATGGAGAACTCATCTCTAGTTCTGCTGGGTTCCTCACCTCCACCTTCCCCAGCCACCTGGAGTTCCCTTAGATTCATCTTGACCATCACTCCTTTGTGCGTAATTATCACTTGAAATCAAATAGAAGTCTACAGTCCCCAACTCTGTAACTTCTAAGTCTGTCTGCAAAGTTCCTATTACACTTTGGGGCCCTATAAAAAACTACTCTTAATAGGAAAAAGAACATTTAGAAAAACCTTAGAGCAGGACAACAGCAATATTTATTGTGATGATCACTAATACCAGTAACTGCACAGCTCTTAATCTGACTTAATTTCTTTCTGAATGTCTTTCCAGTCAATATTCTCTTGTTTGAACTTGGAAGTAATATCACTAATCAGTTTCAGCATCACAGGGGGACATGAATAAACTCAAATTGTAAAGAAAAGCAGTTGCACAAATAAACCTCATAGACTTGGGCAATGTCTTTGTCTAAGTGACAGAGAAGTATTTAACCATTTTTTTAAAACTAAAGCTCAGAGTTATTTTTGTAGTAACTAGGAATTGGGTTTATAAATCACATATTTCACTATTACATTTATTTTTTTTGGGGGGGTTCTTGGGGTTTTGTGTTTTTTTTTTTTGTTTTAGATTTTTTTCGCTGGTTGGTTGGTTGTGGGTTTTTGTTTTATTTTTTCAATTGATGTTAAAAGCATAAGCCTAACAAAATAATTTGGAAGTTGGAGAAGCAAATGACCTAGTGCTTTAACAACATGCTGATTGTTAATCTGCTGCATTTGGGCTGATTTCTTACTACAGTGTTAGGCTTCACAGGTTTTTGAGGATTGTGCTCATCAGCCACACATGAAGTTTTGTGCGTGGAAATAATTTGCTGGATATCATACGCAAGTTTTGCACTAAAGTTTTTAACAAGTATTTTGATTCCCCTTCTTATGTCAAATAGGAGGCCTTTACTTTTGAGAGATTTTGAGCACTTAGAGTGAAAAGAGCCCTCACTTAATTCACATCATGAGGGGAGTTGCGGTATCACTGGTGCAACAGAACAATGCCTCTGCAGTCTCCATTTTTATAAATGTTGCTGTTTAAGAGGAGAAGGAAAAAGCGTTGCTGAAAACTTAAGGCTGTTTTTGGATGATATTTTTAAAGCCATATTAATAACTCCCTGAATTCTTCAGAAGTATGGTTTCCAAAGATGCTTGGCCAAGAAAGCTGCCTTGTTTTCCTCATTCTGAGGATCCTCTCAAGAGCTTAAGGAATGTTTTGATAAATTATTCTAGTCTTCTGTTTGAAGCCTCCACAGTTCCACTACAGAAGCTGTACAAACTTTTACACCAAATTTCTGACAGAGTGAAAGCACGGGACACCTCATGGTGTAATTCAGAACTCTCCAGGGCTTCTTCTCTTCTGAAAAGGGAAGATCAGCCAGACCGTTCACACTGCTTTCAACAGAAAAAGGTTTATTCCTCACTGTATCAAAGACCTTTCAAAAAAAGTAAATGCACAATTCATCATCCGCTCCAAAGGTATTGATAGGATGCATAATTTAGTGGCACAATGAATTAATTTCTGTGTTGTGTTTCTCTGCCTTCTCTTAAGCATTTATAATTAGGGATTTCACACTTTAATCAAAAAAAAAAAAAAAAAAAAAAA
>NDXB01022310.1:20842-32044 GCA_002631895.1 Agapornis roseicollis
TTTTTTTTTTTTTTTTTCTTTCCAACAAAACTGGTTGCTTTGATCTGTATACTTTCTGCTGAATATACATGAAATTCTGCAGCTTTGCAGTTGAAGCCCTAAACATCCTGAACTAAAGGATGACAATGCTCTAATTTACCTTACCAAGTCTTTTTTTCAAGAAGTCACATTTCATTGAAGTTATCCTCAGAGGTCATATTCTAAAGGATATTTTTAGGAGATTTCTTTATTTTTATATTTTTAATTAGATTAACCTACACTTTCAATTGTCTTTATTTTTGTAACATAACAGTGTTTAGCTACCTTCTGCTTTTTACTGGTGGTTTCCAAATAGCTTGAGCATGAACGACAGTCAGCAACCTGCTTTATGAACCCTTATGAATTTAGGGACAGACTTTGCCATGGAATTACCCAAAAAATGTTGCCAAAACACCAGCAGCACTTCCTCTCCATGGAGAAAAATCCAGGGGAGCTGCAGTGATCTGATTCTGCAATCCTTCACTGAAATAAAAGCATAATATGCTGAACTAAATAAAGAACAGTTGGCACTCAGAGGCATTGTTATGTCTGTGCTGGTGTTGTATTAGGGTCATGACAGGATGGCTTAGCTAGCAGGGTTTCGTAGCTTTCTATACCTAAAAATTTAGAAGTATATTCCCCCTCCACAGAGCCCAATTCCTGTCAGCACTACAAGTGCTTTACAAAAGCCTAGCACTTTTATACTATTATAGCTGACTGGAAAGGACATGATCTGAAGTGGTTTCAATATTTCTCACAAAGAGGCCAAGCAGGGCCAGTCTTCCATCTGAAACTCCATTATGTGCACCATTTAATTTAACAAGTAGCTGTATTTCTGCTGTGTACTTTCTGTTCCTCATTGCTATGTTGCTTGTTTCCAGACTGAATTGCTTTTATTGATTGTGTACTGTTTTGTTGAATGAGTTTTCCTGTAAACCCTATTTAATATGATTTATGACCCCCACTCCTCTGCTGCAAATCCAGTTGTGGGGTGCTTACTCTACCAGTAAATCAAGTATTTTAAACATTAACTCAAAGGGTCTTCTCAACAAATTTCTCTATCACACCATAGAAACGTCCTCTGCCTTTTCTTCCTTTTGTCACTTGCTATTTAACATCTTTATCTCTTGATGTGCACACATTCCCTTTTGGAACACACTTGTCACAAATATCTTTTGAGGATAAGATACCTGGGGGAACTCCACTAGGCTACCTCCTTTAATATTTACCATGTGGCTGACATGGTTTGCTTATCCATAGACCTGATAGTTACGAAAGTAGGCTGTAGATGGTTTAAGCATTTAAGTATCAAAAGGAGACATCAACCTGGTTTGATTTACAATCCACATAATTAGAAACAAATAAACAAAATCTGTGATTTTGATTAAACAAAAGCTGTGATTTGACCTCACATAAAATCATAGAATAGTCAGGGTTGGAAAGGACCTTAAAATCATCTAGTTCCAACCCCCCTGCCATAAGCAGGGACACCTCACACTAAAACGTGTCACCCAAGGCTTCATCCAACCTGCCCTTGAACACTGTCAGGGATGGAGCATTCACAACCTCCTTAGGCAACCCATTCCAGTGCCTCACCACCCTTATAGTAAAGAACTTCTTCCTTATATCTAGTCTAAACATCCCCTGTTTAACCTTAAACCCATTATCCCTTGTCCTGTCACTACAGTCCCTAATGAAGGGTGCCTCCCCAGCATCCCTATAGGCCCCCTTCAGATACTGGAAGCCTACTAGGAGGTCTCCAAGCAGCCTTCTCTTCTCCAGCCTGAACAGCCCAAGCTTTCTCAGCCTGTCTTCATACAGGAGGTGCTCCAGTCCCCTGATCATCCTCGTGGTCCTCCTCTGGACTTGTTCCAACAGCTCCATGTCCTTCTTATGTTGAGCACACCAGAACTGCACACAATGCTCCAGGTGAGGTCTCACGAGAGCAGAGTAGAAGGGCAGGATCATCTCCTTCGACCTGCTGGTCACGCTCCTTTTGATGCAGCCCAGGATGCAGTTGGCTTTCTGGGCTGCAAGCTCACACTGCAGTCAGCTCATGTTCATTTTCTCATCGACCACCACCCCCAAGTCCTTCTCCCCAGGGCAGCTCTGAATCTCCTCTTTGCCCAACCTGTAGCTGTGCCTGAGATTGTCCTGACCCAGCTTTAGGACCTTGCATTTGTCATCTCCCTCATAAGCCTAATAAATTGAGGCTACAATATATTTTACCTTGTTTCTGTGGTACAAAACTACAGAGATGATGAATTGTCTTAAAATTGGCAAGCAGCTAACTCATCACTTCCTATGCGCTTCCCATGGTTTAGAGCTAAAATGTCAAAAAAATAAGAGTAATCTGTTGAAGGCAAAGGGATTTTTCTGGCATTAGTCCAGGGGAGCTTTCATTTGTGTCTCACGTATTAAAAGCTAGAGCAAGGAAAAGATTCCATGTGTCTCCTGGTTATAACATATGACTGTATAAAACAACAAACCTTATGACACCCTAAAAATAATATTTTTCCTCTCCTTTTTATATTAACAAACCCTAAAAGGAAAACATAACGAAAAGCAGAAATAACTGGTACCTTTTTACTTTACTTCAATCACCAGATCTAAAACCTCTGCTAGGAATAAAGTATTGCTATTAAATCAGATTACACAATAGTTTTAACCAGTTTTCTCCTCCAATCAGCTTTAAAGATTGTTATATCAAAACCTTACAATCAGTAAAAGTGTTGATCACAAGACTGAATCATGACTTACCCATTTTAACTGCAAAAATGACAGTGGAGCTAAAAGAGATTCACAGAATATATCAGAGCAAGTAAACCTTATTTTGCATTAGTTTGATGAAGCAGAAGTGGTTAAGTGATACTAGATAAAATGGATTGTACTGAAATAGCCTGACTCGACAAACTTACCTACTAAATACTGCCATTATAACTATCAGTTTTCTATAAGTCTTTAACACTGACAATTGCCTCCCTTTCTCACAATTTATACCTGAGCAGCCAAATGCAGACCATGAAGTCAGACGCATGTAGGCAGGAATTGCCTTGTAAGTGGATTCAGATGACATAATTTCTGCGTGCAAAACTTTGTCAGTCAACTTTATAGGCTGCAGATGTAGGTAAAGTCACAGAATTTTCTTTATTTCTTTGGCTTGTATGTGGAGGTGTTTATCGTCCTTTCTTCAGTAACAGTGTAGCAAGTGACTGGTGCAGGCTACAGAAGCTAGAAAGTGCCTGTGCAATGCATACTTGGGTATCTTTTATTTGAAATGGGCAAAACCTGACCCTGCCCTTGGACTCTGCAAAAGGACAACATGATAGACAACACCAAGCCCACTAAACCATGGGCTGATTGTTCGTTTAAAATTAAACAAGAACTTTGCTTCTACTTGGCTATGCACGATGAAGTATTTTACATCTAAGTGATTGCATTTGTTCAGATACATATTTTATCTGTGTTTTCTGTTTTATGTCAATTCATCTTGACAAGCTGAAGAACACATATACCATTACAGTTTATTTGCTCAGAACAATTTTTGCTATGCCTCATATTTCCTCAGGTCTTTACCCCAAAACAATTATTTGATTTTGCTTTATGCTATGTAAATATGCAATGCCAATAGATAACCTTACGTAGTTTCCCCTTTTTTCTTCCCCTCTCGATTCCAATGCTAAATCTGCTGCTTAACTCCTGAGCATATATTGTAAAGTGAATGATTCATTCAGAAGTAAACAATTGTTCACAACCTGGTATGCACAGTATAACTCCTGAGCATATATTGTAAAGTGAATGATTCATTCAGAAGTAAACAATTGTTCACAACCTGGTATGCACAGTATAACTCCTGAGCATATATTGTAAAGTGAATGATTCATTCAGAAGTAAACAATTGTTCACAACCTGGTATGCACAGTATAACTCCTGAGCATATATTGTAAAGTGAATGATTCATTCAGAAGTAAACAATTGTTCACAACCTGGTATGCACAGTATAACTTCACAGCCATCTTGTTGAAAGTGTATTTGAGCTAATACAAACTGGGTTTATGTGAGACTAGAAACAGAAAGATAAAAAAACAGCCCAGCACACTCATTCTAATTCATGGCACCTAGGGAAAAGATCATATGGGTCTCTTCAGTACTTGCTCTAATCTTAGTCTCAGCAATATTAATTCAGTGTGTACTCTGTAAAGAAAACAATAAGCTTTATAGACTGAGAATGTAATTTGTGTCTACTGTGTCTTTAAGGAAAGGAGGGCTTAATGCTAATAAATGCCTTAAATAATGCTAATATGGGTTAATAAACCTGTATTTATATAATTTTATAGAATTATTTTAGCTCTCAAATCCAAAATCTTGTACAAACATGGCATATTCTCTGTGAAGTCACTGAAGAGTTTGTTATGGAAAATTCTAATACAGAGGGCAAATTTTGCTCATATCAAGCTCTTCCTAACAATCATCAGGTGATCCTGTCCCTCTACTCTGCTCTCAGGAGACCTCACTTGGAGTATTGTGTGCAGTTCTGGTGTCCTCAACATAAAAAAAGACATGGAGCTGTTGGAACAAGTCCAGAGGAGGGCCACAAGGATGATCAGGGGACTGGAGCATCTCCCGTACAAAGACAGGCTGAGAGAGTTGGGGCTGCTCTGCCTGGAGAAGAGAGGGCAGCATGGAGACCTCTTAGCAGCCTTCCAGTATCTGAAGGGGGCCTATAGGGATGCTGCAGAGGAATTCTTCATTAGGGACTGTAGTGACAGGACAAGGGGTAACAGATTAAAACTTAAACAGGGGAGGTTTAGATTGGATATAAGGAAGAAATCCTTTTCTGTGAGGGTGGTGAAGCACTGGTAATGGGTTGCTCAAGGAGGTTGTGAATGCTCCATCCCTGGCAGTGTTCAAAGCCAGGTTGGACGAAGCCTTGGCTGATATGGTTTAGTGTGAGGTGTTCCTGCTTATGGCAGGGGGGTTGGAACTAGATGATCTTAAGCTCCTTTCCAACCCTAACTCTTCTATGATTCTATGATTAGAAGATACAATACCATTCATTACATTACCTGCTAATATCTCTAGAATATTAAGTATTCTTGAATAATTCATCCATTGCTTGTGTTAAGCAAAAGGATGTCTTCAGGAGCAGGAAAGCAAAGGTCTTTTCCCAACTATACCTTTGCTTTCTGTATATAATATCCTGCTCCTGTGTGCATGGCTGAAGAAGGCATATGCCTGCTTCTTTTTGAGGATTGATGCACAATCTTTTTGTAAGATAGCTTCCCCTAAAAGCTGTCTAGCTGCAAGTTACATAGCAGAGGCAAGAGTTCTACTGGTGCCTATCTTACTCCTCCTCAGCCTCAGTATTTATATCAGATTTCACAAAATGTTTGCATGGCAAGAATTTCACAGGGAAGAGGTAGTGCTTATCTGTAAAGTCAGAGTTGCACCAAAGGGGTGTCTTTAGGAGAGCAAATACCACCACATGGGAAAGGTGTGTGCCCTGAAATGTGTGTTAGTCTGTTCCTACTTCTGTTTCCACAAACATACCACTAGGGTCACACAGCAGCTCCTGGGAGAATACCACACATACCACCATGCAACCCTCACCACAGGCAGACCTCATGTTGCTGCATCCTGACAATCACATAAACTCAATGATAAAATGTGGAATCTCATTTACACGGAGATTCAAGCTATTAGAAAGCTGACAAACCTGTAAGCATTAATAATTAACAGGAAAACCTTCCTCCTAGAGACTATACCTTTTTAACCCACTGTAACACAAAAATAAACAGTAGTAAGTTGATGGGTTTATGATAGAAGACCTTACCTGCAACTGTAATTCCCTACAGTATTCAAGTGCAGTGGTTATTACAGATTTGCTGTGTGATACATCAATTTTAGTTTTTAATCTGCTAATATCCTTGAAACATCTCAATCTCTGGTGAGTATAGAACAGGAAAGACAGCATGCATCATTGCAAGATTACAAGCACTTTTAATTCAGTCATGCTGACCTTCCAGCAGTGAGCTTAAAAATAGCTGAAAACCTTTCAGTGGTAAGACTGATTGCCACTGAAACTTAATTGTCCCTGGTGTTCAAGGGACTAAGGGCCTTGCCTTGTCAGTGCTTGCACTGGTTTTGCTAGCACCAACAAACAGAATGCTTTATTAGCTTTGACAGTTATTCCTGAGAGCAAGGATTTAAAGTGAGCTAGTTAAAAAAACCCCAAAATATTCTAGTTGCTATTTTTAAAAAATAAGCATTTGATATTTCTTACTGAGACAGGTAACTTCTGGAATCTCCAGTTTATTTGTTCACAGTATTTTACGGTCTTGAAAATACAGTAACAAATTTGCGTACTGAATTTGTATTAAATTTGTATTCAATACCCCCCAAAAAACTCAACAAAAATAATCAAAACCCAACAAAACTAATAGAAAACCAAACTAAAACAAATTTTGTCAGGTGTTATTATGGATGGCAAATAAACAGCACAAGCAGAAACTGATCCACTGATAGGCCTGTTGGTGAGGTTTTCTGCTAGAAACTATGGAAATATGCAGTGATACACTCTGTTTAGCTCTTCAGTCCAAGATATATTTGCATTTCAGATATGTTCACCATGCAGTGAAGTAACACTACCTAAAAATTAATTTAATTAATTCAATGAAAAGAAGTTTAACTCAGTGACCGACCAAATGAACTTAATCTCTAACAAAAAAACTGGAAATGCAGGGAGAGCATCCTACATTCAGAAGCAATTTTGGAAATTCTGAAAGGCTGAGTTTGTTTTCCAATATTAGAGGTCAGCTTGCAGATTAGTGGAAATGCAGTGTATAATGGGTGCAAGCAGAAAGCTCCTGAATCCAGGAGTGCTTAGAAAAAATATCCAAAATTATTAATCACCTTCTGACTGCTATCAAATTTCAACTGAAAATCTTTCAAAAATAGGAGCCTGTCTATTATTCAAAAAAGAAGAATAATCATCTGAATTGATTCCTAACACTCCTTAGTCACTGCTCCTTAAGGAAATGGAAAAAGAAAAATAACTCAGGCCCCCAAAACACTACATGAAATATTGATAAATGTATGCTGTCGAAGCAGAACTTTATATTCTTCCAAATGTGTGTCTATACCCAAGAAGAAAAAGAGAGAACTGAAAAGGACAAGGGGTAATGGGTTAAAACTTAAACAGGAGAGGTTTAGATTGGATATAAGGAAGAAATTCTTCACTGTTAGGGTGGTGATATGCTGGAATGGGTTGGCCAGGGAGGTTGTGAGTGCTCCATCCCTGGCGGAGTTCAAAGCCAGGTTGGATGATGCCTTGGGTGACATGGTTTAGTGTGAGGTGTCCCTGCTTATGGCGGGAGGGTTGGAACTAGATGATCTTAAGGTCCCTTCCAACCCTAACTATTCTATGATTCTATGACTTGCATTTAGAGATCTATCAAAGATTTGCCAAAATCAGTAAAAAGGTATATACAGAATGAAAGACAAAAAAATAAAAATATTAGTGGAGACCAGATCAAGACTATTACTATGTGACAGGTGAGATATGCCTCCTCCTGTTCCTAGCCCTGGTAGACCCTTATGTACAGGTATTGTACAGTGTCGGTGCCTGAGAAATGCGTAAGTATCTTTACAAGAAAGCAGATTAATTGATTTTTTTTTTATTAAAAAAGAAGGTAACGGTTGGACTTCATCATCTTAAAAGTCTTTCCCAGCCTAGTCAATTCTATGATTCTGAAGTTATATCTGATCACATCTGTCAGAAGGGGTTTATGTCCAGCAACAATAGCACCCAACTTTTCTTGTTTTGTGAGCTCCTTAGCACTTCCAATAGTGTGTTAAATAGAGAGTGAAGGCAAGAATACACATAGACTGATTTTCTTCTCTTTCATAAAGATGCTAATTATAGCCTATGGAGCCTGTGTTTTCTGCCCCTCAGGTGTCTATTATCTGGACACAAAGCTCCCTGTAGTACTAGACTTTCTAAACATCATCTCATTTACCTAACAGAAAGCTATAACCTACGTTTACAGCAGTGCTCACCTAACAGAGAAAAGCACCCCAAGCCATTGTTGCTTTAGGTGGCATCACCTGAACAAGCTGAGCTGGAAACTCCTGATTTGAGCAGAAACACAGTGTAGACTAACAGGAAAACATTCTATATCACTGCCAAATACATAACCTGGACAAGCCCTAAATTATTTTCACAATGTAAGATGCCTCTCCCACAGAGGATTCTACCACAGTAGACTTGCATATGAGTGTGGGTTCAACCAAAATAATAAGTTTTGCCTTTAGCTCTATACTATTTTGATCTTGACAGCCACTGAACAACACAAAGGAAAGCAATGTGCAATGGTGATTGTACATTAATGAAAGTAAGTCAATAATTTGACTGAGATCAATTATAAGGAAGTATAACCTCTTTACGACATAAAATGTGTTTCTATTTTTTCCCCAAGTTATATCCTATATATTATAACCATAGTTATTTTATAATTTAAAAAAACTCCATGAAACAATAGAATTCCAGATCAAGTCACAAAACTGCCAATGCATTGTCTTTCCGTATTTACTTAATCTGAAACCTCCAATATTATTAACATAAACTAATCCTCAGAGGGGCATATTTATCTAGTAACTAACTACATGGAAATGAGAAAGGGCTTATTATTAAGAGCTAAGGACTGTAGTTTGCTCATCCTTCCACATACAAGAACTCTGACCCAAGCTTACATTTTAGAAAGAAATATTCCAGATCTGGGCCCAAGTTTATGATCCTATTTGTAAAGCAGTTGCCATTTTGGCAACACCAGGCACTAAAACCATGTAAAGAGTCTAAACCCATTCATAATTACATTCTGAATTGTAGGTTTCATTCTGTCTCATTTATATGAAATATTTCTCCTTTTATTTGTCCACATATGTATACTTGTCTGTCTATATATATAACGTAGCACCACCATCTATAAATGGTAATATCCAACAATGCAAGAATAAGTTCCAAATGTTGATTAAAGCTGTCCTGGGTTCAGCAATAGCAGTCAATTTTTTGCCTTCTTAGTAGCTGGTGCAGCTGTGTTTTGACTCAACTTGGGAACAAAACTGATAACAGGAATGTTTTTAGTTACTGCTCAAATGTTTGGTTCTGACCAAGGACTTTGTGAGCCTCATGCTCTGCCAGGGAGGAGAGGAGGCCAGGAGGAAGCAGGGACAGGACACCTGACCCAAACTGACCAAAGAGGTATTCCATACCACAGCATGTCATGCCCAGGATGTAACTGGGAGTTATCTCAAAGGGCGAGTTCTCTCTGGGGTGTTGGAGGAGGGATTCGGTTGGTGGTTGGTGAGATGCTGTATTCTCTTCCCTTGTTATTTCCTTTATCATTATTATTACTGATGGTAGCAGTAGTGATCTGTGTTATCTCTTAGTTACTAAACTGTTCGTATCTCAACCTGTGGGAATTGCATTCTTTTGATTCTCCTCCCCATCCCTCTGGAAGCAGGGGAGGGCAAGAAAGGGAGGGTTTTGAGTGAGTGAACAAGCTGCGTGGCTGGGTTTAAACCATGACAAAAGCATACTTAATAATTTAGACTAAGCAATATATTTATTAAAAAGTTTTGAAGACTACTTAAGAAATGCATGTCCNTGAGTGAGTGAACAAGCTGCGTGGCTGGGTTTAAACCATGACAAAAGCATACTTAATAATTTAGACTAAGCAATATATTTATTAAAAAGTTTTGAAGACTACTTAAGAAATGCATGTCCTGACCAAGCAGGATGTGTGGGTTGTGACTTATTCCACAGCTTACTTCCTGTGATGTATTTATGAGTCTTCTATAACTGTTCTTTCAGGTTTGTGAATGTCTTCTATATCATCATGGGACAAAACAAGGTTGTGCCATAACTCCTCCACAGTTTTTGATAGTAACTCAACTTCCAGCTGTAAATGCAATTAATACACACAGTCTGTGATGTCTGAAGGTGATGTTTTGTGGCCAGCATGCCTAGGAAAACTGTAAGAGACATGACAAGTATGAAAAAATATGGAAAACTCACTCCAAAACCATATTATAAAGAAGAATCTGTTCTCCATAATATTGCTTTGACCCATTCCCTCTTTCACCATTAGGTGAAAGTCATGATTTGCTTTATTAGACTGTTACAGATTTATGATTTGTAACTACCATCAGAAGTATTTCTGTTGCTTACTATTCAGCCATAAACCGAAAAGATAAAATCTTCTTTGTCTTAATTAGATGTCATAACAAATGAAACCCATTCACTGAAAACTAAAACAAAGCAACACTCCACACCAAAACCACTTTGCATTTCTAAATGCCATTTGTTAACTTGCAACATAACTGTTATCAGTTTAAGAACTGAGCGACAATACCAGTTGTAATTAATAATTTTCAAATGTTATTAATGTTACCACTCCTCACCTAAGGAAATGCTAATCAGCTCTTTAGATTTGCTATGAGAACAGCCTGGCTTCTCTCTCACCTATGTACTCTTCTAAATGTGTCATGATCTTTGTGAAGAGTATGTGAGACAATCAAACCCGTTCTTTTTTTGAAGTTTTTGGCTACAAAAAGATTAAATTACATTTCTAATGAAATCTATTATTCTTACTGATGTTTTATTAAGACTATACTTTGGCAAAAAAAACTCTACAACTCAAGACAACTCAAAATTAATAATCCTATTCCCTGATCACACAGGAAAACAGAATAGGACAAGGCTCAGCTAGCCACTGAACTGCTCTGTGGTTTTCAAGTGCCCTATGCTTTGCAAGCACACAACTACAGCACAATCAATTTACAAGAAGGAAGAATTAGGAAGAAATAAAAAGCTCTCAGCAAACCTGGGAAAGGCAGTAGAAGCTTTATTTTAGTTCTACTTGTGTTTTCCTTTGGTAAGTCTTCATTTTCAGCCTGTGTCCAAAAGCACATTGCATTTTATGATTTTTGCTGCATGACACAGGCTTGGTTTACTCAAGCACTAGTTCCTACAGGAGTAAAAGACACTTCATGATACCTCTCCTAACCCACATTCCCCAGTATGAATACCTCCTACCACCATTCTCCCAGAATCATAGAAACATAGAATAGTTAGGGTTGGAAAGCACCTTAAGATCATCTAGTTCCAACCACCCTGCCATAAGC
>NDXB01022322.1:0-11378 GCA_002631895.1 Agapornis roseicollis
CGCCTGGACAAGTTCCTGTGTGATGTAATTTAGGTTACCCTGCTCTTGCAAGGGGGTTGGACTGGATGATCTTTTGAGGTCCCTTTCAACCCTTGTGATTCTGTGATATATCATAAGCACAATCACTGTTCACAATGTTGGACACACTTTGTTTAGTGGGGCTTTTATCAGTAACTAGTTCTGCTCGGTGCTGATGAGAACCAAACTTGTGTACTATGTCCAGTGTTTGGACACGCTGTTTAAAAAATAACATAATCAACTGAGAGCAAAAACAATGATAGATTTAGCTGATGAAAACGTGATGAAAACTTAAAAGGTTTAATTTATTTAACCTGAGATGGAGAAAACAGGGATATACAGATTTCTGTATATAAATTTCTAAAGTATATGCATATTTACTAATCACTAAAGAAGTCTTCAAAGTATATTTTGTCCTGAATATCTGGGGATGTAATGGAACCTTTGTTACCAGAAGTTTTTGAGAGTGTTTTAGGAAAATTTAAATAACGCAGACATGTATAGTCTTAAGTTCACTGTACCTTGGAGCAAAAGATAAATATCTTGAAGTCTCTTCTCTTATTGCCCTTTTCAGATCAGAGTGTAAGGAGAAAGGCAGGGTATTTGGGCTGAAAAGAGCCAACACACAGATACAGGAATATGCGATAGTCTCTTGCCAAGTTGAAAATAAATGATAGAGCTTACTGTATATTTACTATTGATCTAGGGCAGTGAGTTGGCAAACCTTCCACAGGAAATGGAATATAAAATTAATAAAGGCTGGAGCAGGCGATAGGGGATCTCATGAGGGTTTTAACCTCCAGATTTAAGTTAATTGACAGTGCAATAGTAGATTAAAAATCTTGTTTATAATTATAAGCTAATGCGCACTAATTATGGGCTAATGCACGCTAATTATGCAAAGGCATAATTTTAACCACATCTTCTCTGTAACTGTAACCATTCATGAAAAGTCCCATTCTCAGTATTCAGTAGGAATAACAAAATAAATAAATAAATAAATAAATAAATAAATAAATGCTAATAAGCATATGAGTGGTTTGAATTATAATACTGAATGCCATCATTTAATCCAGTGGTACAGCCTCAACTAAAGTTTCACTCAAGAAATAAGCAAAAATAAATGAAAATTTTATAGCCATAGAAACACTTCCTTAGTGATTGACAGTAATCTTCTCAAGTGGGGAAAAAAATATTCAGAGTGGAGGTACTGAAGGAGTGCAAAATAATGAACATCTCAAAGTAAATTAAAGTAAAATCCAACTTGATAGTTATTCTTAAGATTTCTCTTCATATGAGAACAAGGAAAAGACCAAACCCTGAGTTCTTGATTTGGGTGGGTTTTGGGTTTGGGTTTTTTTTTTTTGGTAAATATGCAACCATCAGTTTGACTTCAGCATAGCTGTGGCAGAGGTATTAATCTTTCCTTCTTAGTCTTTCCTTGTTCATGTGCCCTTCTTAGATAGCACATACTGTACAACCAAATTGCTGTATATTTTCTGTAGCCTGGCTCTGATCTTTGACTTGAATTTCTGCATGAGTTTTTGTATATGAATTTTAAGTGACTGTTCCCATCTGTTCCCATGCAAGAATTCCACAAATACCATTTTTTTTTCCTACAGATTTTCATCATTCTGTGTCTTAATGCCCCATTTGACATTCACAAGTGTGGTCTTGCCTTGTTCAGAAAGTTGCAGCTGGGATTAAGCTTTTGAGCCTTTCACCCCCTTTGAATCTTTCTGTTGGTTCCCATTCTGAGTCACATCAAATGCTCATCCGCTTTGGTTTCAAAGTCCCCTAAGATTTACTGTCTGTATGCATAATTTTTCTTGTGCTAGCAAAATGCTAACTTGTGTTCTCTGGGAAAACAGTGGTGGTATCTTTTGTCTTTACCCTTTTAGTATTTTCAAATGAGTATTGTTACTAAAGATTTTCATCAGTGCTGCAGTATAGAGCACTCCATAAACAGAGTTCTCCATAAGTAGCTGTAAAGCTGCCCTTTAAATTTCTTGAGGTTCTTGAATACAATGCCTAGAGAGAAATGAGGAATGATGGAAAATCTTGGATTCTACTACTATGAACAATAGTCCCTCATAATTTCTTCACATGTTCATCTTTACCTTCTGTCTTTATCCACTTGGTTTTATTTCTTCCTTGTGGTTAGCATGGGTAGCTTTTAAGCTCCCCTTCTCTCTGTTGGACCAGTGTGTGTCACTAAGGAGACCCTCTGTGACTCACTTGCTGCTCCAGAGTACAAATACAAAAATGACAGGATACATTTTTCATACAGTAGGCAGTGAGGCTTGGAGATCAGTAGCTGCAGATTATAACTATGGCCACACTTTAGGCCAGTGTAGAAATGGTGTGTTTATGTTGCATAGTAAGAATGCCTAGAGTTGTTTTATTACTAAGTAGAAAAAGCAAAAGAGAAGAGATAGAGAAACCCTATTCTTCAGGGGATAGGTTGACCAACTGATAGGAGGAAGTTCACTGTTTGGGAACATCTGTCAGCTTCTTACTGCACAGTGTTTTACAGTCTTTCCTGAAGCAAAGATTAGTGAGAACTTCAGCAGAAATATATTGCAGAAGGGCCCCGCTCTCAATCCCACTCTTTGCTCTTCTGGAATTCAAAAAGAATTTTGATAGGAGTCATACCTGATCATGATTCTGTGGAGTTTTGAGACAGGACCTTAACACTTGGAAGTAAGGAGTCAGGTAATTTCATTATCCTCAAAATTTAATGTAAAAATGTCAACAATAGACATGAAATGAAATTGCTACTTATAGTTAGTGCTACTTTATGCAACTGTTGCTGGTTACTTCTAGAACTATGTTACTGAGTTAGGTGGTTCATTGATCTGATCAGTCACGGCAGTTTGTATATTCCTGTCAAAAACCTGGCTGTTGTTCCAGAGGAGTTAATTTTGTTTATTGGAAAGGTATTAAAAAAATTATATATAAAGGTTAAAATGAGGGAGCTAGTTCTTGACTTTGAAGGCACTTTTGTGTCTTGCCTAATACGTTTTTAACAGTGGAATGGTTAAATTGGGAAATAGGCCAAGAACAAAGGGAATGGAATGTAACATCCTTAGTTGTAGGGCTGGTGGGTCGTAGTGCGCTGGGACTGGCAGGTCCTGGCAACACAGCTGTTACATCCATTAATTAAAGTGCTGTTAGGTTAAAAGTGACTTTCATGAGCTGTTTGATTTCCATCCAATCCATAATTCTGCAAACAGTTGTAACATTATCAGTGTGATGTCTTCCCTGCTGCTTTCTGCTTCTTAGTGAAAGACAAGTTTCAAATACTGTGTGTTGTAAAGCAACAAATTGTAGATGTTCAATGTAACTGAGGAGGTCTTGGTGCCTTTATCATTTTCGCTGATAAGAATGTGTCGGAAAATTATCTGTCCTGCATTAGGTGCGTAGTAACAGAATAATGCTGCCTAGGAGATATAAAGCTTGTGCTCATGCTCTCTTTCTCTCTCTCTCTCACTCATATTTGTTAGGATTAGTATTAAATTCTCCCAGTTGTATTTAGTAATGCTTGTGATTCTTTTGTGCTTTGTGACTGAAAATTCGTCATAACTGGAATTAATCTCTAGCTTTGATTTGGATTCTTACAGTAATCACATTTTAAGCATGCATTGGCTCTTTTTGAAGGGTCCTTAAAACGTTGGTGGTTTACCACAGATCTGGATTTTAAAGTGGCAAACAAATTGTTTAAAGCTGTTGAAATAGCAGTCGGTCTAATTAGTTCTTCTTTTCCTCAGCCTTATCTGCCTACAGAGGAAAGGACACGTCCTAATTCAGTCATGCAACTGGCTGAAAGCTTGAAGCAGATCCCAAGCCAAGCCTTGAGCTTCTACTGTTCTCTTGCTTGGGGATTGCCTCTGTGCCTTCTGTTTCTATTTTGGTTCAGGTAGAATTTGAAAGGGAAGTGTCCTTAGGAGAAAGGATATGTGTATTGCCTAAACTGGAACAAGGGAGGCCAAGTCACTGGCTTTGTAGATCTGTGCTGTCACTGGCAACTTGCTTACCCTCTTGTGCCTCAGTTTCCACATTTGGAAAGTTGGCTTAATATCCTGTTTTGCAAACATAAATGAAATTACATGCCTCTTCCTCACAGTACTTGGAAGTTTTTTGGCAAGGCATCTATGTGCAAGGGTGACAATAATTCCTTTGCTTAAGCCTTCTTGGTGTTGCAGTTGTGGGCAATCTCCCTGGAGCAACAAGGTACTGCGTTGCTCTGATGAATGAGTGAACTCAGGAATACAATATTGAGGAAAATCTTGATAGGTTTATCACAACTAATTATTAAAGGAACCTTGCATTGAAGACCTTTATGCAAAATTTTATGCATCCAGCTTCATTTTCTATCATTAAAGGAGCCTGTCTTCTCTCTTCAGAGAGGAAAAATCTTAATGACTTCAGTAGAGAAATGGTGCAGAAAGCCGAATATTTGAGTCCCCCTTCGTTTCTCTCAAGCACTGATTTTGCTAATGGCTGGTAAAACTGCTGAGGACAAGAGTTCTGTAAAAAGCAGATCCATAGGATCTAGGGCCCAGTACCTGATTTGCTTTAGTTAGATATTTGCTGGCTATGAAAGCTACAAGAGTGGCCTGTTCTTACCTGTTCAAATGTAAAATGGAGCTCTGTTGGGCAGAACAGCTTTCTCATGCCTTTCTCATAGCCTTGTCCTTGCAAGCAGCAATTGCCATTTATCTGCCAGTGCCCTTTCTTTTTCTTTGTTGGTTTCTGGTGAAGCAGTGGCTGTTGACTGGATTATTTGCTCAGAAGGTCAAGAATAAGGAAATGTTTATGCTCTGTCACAGAGATTTATTCATTTATTTATTTCCTGAATGATCCCCAGCCAGTCACTTAATCTTCTTATAAACTGGCCATTCATCTCTGAAGTCAAGACTGTAGGCTTACTGCGTCAGTCTGTGAGCAGATCTGTGTGGAAGCATCTGAGCTGCTCAGCGTTTCCAGCAGTGAGGACAAAAAGAAACTAGAGGTCTGATTTCTCTTTCTGATATGGTCTTGTATTTTTTGGGCAAACTTGTCCAAGTCCCATTGTTTTGTTGCTGCCAGTTTTTTTTTTTGTCACCTTGAAAAAATGTGGTATTTTATTCATCAGTTTCACAGGAGTGTTATAAGGAAACATTTATCAGGGCTAGTGGGCCCTGTTGTAACAGCATAGTGGGACAGGAACTGCACCTGTATGTATCAAAATATCTGCTTTTCCTTTAGTAGTTTGAAGATTTTGGAAGACGTATGCACAGGTTTGTATGGGGGAGGTTTTTCTACGTAAATCTTAATGTGAAAATACAGTGGGGGATACCTCAGGTATAGGTTTTTTCATTTTCATTAGTAAACACAATTTTTGAAAGCCCACCAGCTATCCGTCTCGTTTACTAAGAGCTTCTACTGATCTTTTAATGTCATAGGAAACTCACCAATCCTATGTCACCCTGGGCTGTCATCAAAAGCAGCGTGACCACCAGGTCAAAGGAGATGACCCTGCCCCTCATACTCTGCTCTCATGAGACCTCACCTGGAACATTGTGTGCAGTTCTGGTGTCCTCAACATAAAAAGGACATGGAGCTGTTGGAACAAGTCCAGAGGAGGGCCACAAGGATGATCAGGGGACTGGAGCATCTCCCCTACGAAGACAGGCTGAGAGAGTTGGGGCTGTTCAGCCTGGAGAAGAGAAGGCTGCGTCATAGCAGCCTTGCAGTATTTGAAGGGGGCCTATAGGGATGCTGGGGAGGGGCTCTTCATTAGGGTCTGTAGTGACAGGACAAGGGGTAACAGGTTCAAACTTAAACAGGAGAGGCTTAGATTGGAATGAAGGAAAATGTTCTTTACTGTAAGGGTGGTGAGGCACTGGAATGGGTTGCGCATGGAAGTTGTGAGTGCTCCATCCCTGGAGGTGTTCAAGGCCAGGTTGGACAGAGCCTTGGGTGACATGGTTTAGCGTGGGGTGTCCCTGCCCATGGCAGGGGGATTGGAACTGGATGATCTTAAGGTCCTTTCCAATCCTAACTATTCTATGATTCTATGACAGGTGTTAGCATAACTGTACAATTCAAGGTCTTGAGCATGCTAGAACCTGGATGCTAGCTTTGGTTTTATTCTCATCTACTATATTAATGCAGTGCTAAAAAATCCTGCAGTTCAAAGACTAGTTAATAAAAGAATTTAATGACCAGAAGTCAAATTGTGCTGTTGTTATTCATTATAGGGTATTCTTCAATACCCTATAATTTTGTCATTCTATAAATCTATCAAATTCTGTTCTGAATAAATGTCCTGGAATTTTTAGTTTCTTACAAATTGTGCTAGAGGACAGGCATTTACATTCTATAAATATGGTGATTGTATGAAGTTCACTCACACAGTGTACTGTGCTTGGCTGACAATCCTCAAAATGGACTAACCTTGTAAGCACAGGCAAATTTAAAATACACATTCAGTGGAAAATCAATTGTTCTTGTTCTCAGAAGTTTAGTGGGGTTTTTCTTACAATGTCATTCAGTCTTTAATGATGCATTCTGGAGAGAGTAGAGCAAGCAGTGCAATCAGTAATAGCATATTTGTGACCTATAACCTTAGAAACACTAGCTTATTTTGCACTAAAGTGTTTTCCCCACAGAACACGTGAACTTTTATGCTGGTTTATTGACAATATTTATTATGAACTGTTGTGGTTTAAACCCAGCCACACAGCTTGTTCACTCACTCAGCCCCCCCTTCTGCATCTGAAAGCACTTACTTATTCAATCTCTGTTCCAGTGAATACTGCAAGAGGTCCAGCTTCTGGCTTGTTTAATTGCAGCACATTGTTTCTAGATTAAAGTAAGACCCCTGCTCTGGTGAACACTATTAAAAAAAGAAAGCAAGGCAAAATAGGCAGCCTGTGCCCTGACTTGATTACTGTGTAAGCATCAGGATCACCAGTGGAACTTCATTAAAAATAGATATCTTGATCTTGCAGTAACTGGGTGTTTTGCAATTGGACTGAGAAAAGTAAAGGCCTCACTTATTACCTCTTTCAGCTGCATGGAATTTAGTTGTTGAACCATCAACATATCACTGTATAGGATATAAAGTATATGAACTTAGGTCTGCTCTCTGCTTCCTCTCACATCATGACATGCTTTTGAAAGTGATACGTTGGAATAAATGCCTTCTAGTTGTAAATTACACTTTTTAAAATGGGATACTGTCTTGTCTATGTTTCTTCAGGGCTAGCTGGAAAGATTATAAAAGCCATCATCAATGAAGGATTTCAGATCTCAGCTCTGCAGATGGTGGGTTTCCTTTTGTGTATGTTTTTCTACACAGAAGTTGGAGAATTGCTGTATGTGCTTCACAGCAACACATAGGTGTCTTCCTGCAATATAAAACTTCTGTGCAGACTGTCTAGCAATGCCTTGGGATCAGCATAGTCTTTGTGATATTAGTGTTTTATTATTGAATTGATCAGCTGTTCTGTTTCCTGTTGCTGGGTGACCTTGAGGCAAGATACTTTAGCCCTGTGTATCTTAGTTTTCCTATAATTAGAAGTGGGGTAATTATTTTTGTCTATTCAGAAGCAATTTGAGATATCTTTACAAAATTTTACAAAATTAATTGAAGATTAAATAAAAGATTGTTAATATTCTCCCTTAATTTTTCTTAATATATATTTATTGTGATTTTGGGAAGGTTTTAAGACANGAGGTCCAGCGCTTGTTTAACTGCAGCACATTGTTTCTAGATTAAAGTAAGACCCCTGCGCTCTGGTGAACACTATTAAAAAAAGAAAGCAAGGCAAAATAGGCAGCCTGTGCCCTGACTTGATTACTGTGTAAGCATCAGGATCACCAGTGGAACTTCATTAAAAATAGATATCTTGATCTTGCAGTAACTGGGTGTTTTGCAATTGGACTGAGAAAAGTAAAGGCCTCACTTATTACCTCTTTCAGCTGCATGGAATTTAGTTGTTGAACCATCAACATATCACTGTATAGGATATAAAGTATATGAACTTAGGTCTGCTCTCTGCTTCCTCTCACATCATGACATGCTTTTGAAAGTGATACGTTGGAATAAATGCCTTCTAGTTGTAAATTACACTTTTTAAAATGGGATACTGTCTTGTCTATGTTTCTTCAGGGCTAGCTGGAAAGATTATAAAAGCCATCATCAATGAAGGATTTCAGATCTCAGCTCTGCAGATGGTGGGTTTCCTTTTGTGTATGTTTTTCTACACAGAAGTTGGAGAATTGCTGTATGTGCTTCACAGCAACACATAGGTGTCTTCCTGCAATATAAAACTTCTGTGCAGACTGTCTAGCAATGCCTTGGGATCAGCATAGTCTTTGTGATATTAGTGTTTTATTATTGAATTGATCAGCTGTTCTGTTTCCTGTTGCTGGGTGACCTTGAGGCAAGATACTTTAGCCCTGTGTATCTTAGTTTTCCTATAATTAGAAGTGGGGTAATTATTTTTGTCTATTCAGAAGCAATTTGAGATATCTTTACAAAATTTTACAAAATTAATTGAAGATTAAATAAAAGATTGTTAATATTCTCCCTTAATTTTTCTTAATATATATTTATTGTGATTTTGGGAAGGTTTTAAGACATACTTTAAGGATTTTTGACACCCCAATCACAGTCAACAGTTAAAGGAAGTTGGCACAGAGATTGTTACCAAGAGTAGTCCTGTACTTTGATTTTTGTGTAAGTCTTGGGATCTGAAATCCCCCTGTGACCCAAATATCCACCGGAAATAATGAATAGACCCTTTCCTTTACTATGCAAGAAACGGATCCTCTTGCATGTCTTAATGGCATCAACCAACGCTACATTGTCTACTTATATTTAAGGTGGAAGAAGATACTTTCTGCTCTGTTGTCTGTGGTGTCATTTGCTGTGTTGCTGACAAACTTCCTATTGTAGCTGTAAAACCATTCCTTTTGCATATTAAAAATTAGAAGTGTATTCTGAATGTTTGCTGGCTAAGAAGGAGTATGTGTCTCTTTTTTGTTATTGTTTAAGGCAGACTGGCTAACGTTTTTGTTTTCTTAGTTCAACATGGAACGTGCAAATGTGGAAGAATTTTATGAGGTTTACAAAGGTGTCGTCTCTGAATACATGGTAAGCATAAGGTTGAGAAGAATCTGTTTAAAATAAAATTAAATGAGGAAATAGTCCTTTGGGGGGATTGTGAGAGGATATATTTTATGGACCTGGTATTGACTGGTTCTAATTTGTTCTCAAATAAACTAAATCATCTTGAAAATTGTGCTATCTATGTTGTAAGAAAGGAGAATCTTCTGTGAAAATTCTTCAGCCAAGGGATTTGTAAAATGCAACAGAATGAAGTTATTCCCCCCTTGGATAAGTTATTTTATTGTTGTAGAGCTATAAGAGTATATCACTTCTGTACTTACATTTGACTTGATATTGCAGTTGTGGCTTTGACCAGAAGATAGATTTATTATTTTGTTTACAATGGGACTACTATATTTAAATGCTTTCCTGATGGCATTTTTTAGCTATTAAGTTTATTGATCTGAATTCTGTAGATCTTCAGAAAATTTGAGAAGCTTAAGATATGCTGTAATACAAGTGGATGTCTAAGTCTATATATTATTATGCCTTGTTTTGCTGTCACATGGAACTTCCTGACTGCAGGCAGAACAAAAAGAATACAAGAAGACAAGCTTGCATTTCTATATAACCGTCTGTCAGAGAATTTTAGGTCATTTTACAAATAGTAGTAATAAGTTTACCTTTACTGCTGTCATGTACTAAGCAAATTATCCTTAATCTTTAAATGATGAGGTTTTTTAAAATTTTCTACACAGTTACTAATCTCGCTTTAGTTGCTAATATTACTCTGATCATGACATTTTTGTTCCTTCTCCCCTCCCTCTGTATGAATGTTTACTCTAACTTCAACAGGGTCTGTGGAATTGTCTTTAAATTGTTAGTTCACTCTCAGACTGGGGAATACTCTTACAGTCTCCTCTGATAACACTGGTTTTGTCAAGGACCAAAGGAAAATTGGACAGACAGATTTGTGGGTATGTGGCAGAATTCAAATATGGTGATACCTGACCAGTATTTCAGGGCCTGAGGTACTGCAAAAGTCTCTGCTTTGAACCAAATCGGAAATGCTCTGTCATCTTCTGCAACTCTTGTACAGTCTCTGACCCCCTAATAAGTTGCAAATTTTAATTACATAATTTAATTAGAGAGTTACTCAGAAGGCAAGGTGACATTTAAACAGGGTAAGTCAATAAAGCAGGTATGTTTAGATGGAATTTGAAGAAAAGTGAGAATCTAGGGCTCTGTCCTGCAAGCCATATGTGCTGGATGCACTCAGTTGAAATGAAATTAATATCTCCTTGCATTCAGGATATCTGTGAAAACGGGAAAACGTGGGAAAGCTAATGATGATTGCAACAGAATCCAGAGAAGGCACATATGGAAACAGAGATACTGTCAGTGCAGGCCAAATAGGAAGAAATATGTTGCGAAATAGGATATTGAATAAAGAATATGACCTCTTACATCTGTGACTCAGAACCATCTGTTTTGATCTGAATTTTATTTATCATTTGAAAATAACTCATTGCAGAAGGTACTTGGCATCCAGACATCCTTCACAGGAACTGTACTCTCTTCTGGTGAAGTCAGTCAGATAAAGGCTTGGTGTTTTACATAAAGCATTTCTCTGTGAAAAGAGAAAGCTCAACAACTGCCCAAAATGTCAGCTTTGTCAGTATCTCCTGCTTGAAATTTTGCATACTATTGATTAGGTTTTATGCTGTTTTGCATTCTATTTCCCACTGTAGCCAGAATAGAAAATGGACAAAAAAGGAGGGACATTCTTTTGGGTCAGCTCAGAATCCACGTTGTTAATCAAAAGTGTTCGAGCTTGATCCAGCCCCAGGAATCATTTTGATTGACCACAAACCAGGTTATTTGGTGGATAAACTGTTTGCTAAAGAAAACTCGATTTAGGTGTAACTAGAAGTCTTACTGAAGAAACAGTGTCTGCTATTCAAATTCAACTCTGGACTCAGTGAGACTGCGTAAGGTAGCTCAAGCTTGTCTCACATAGTACTGCTTGTCTCTGAGCCCTAGTTGATGGCAGCTGCTCTTGACTCATCAGCTTTCTGTTGTAATGAAGGAGTCAGGAGTAACTTGTCTCATGTTGTTTGCAGTTGCAGGTGGGATGTCAGTGCTGATACAGAAACAATAGAAAAGGGAGAAACAAGAAAAAAAAAACCCCACATTTTGCAGGGAGGAATTCAGTTTATTCACTTAAAGTTAAAAGCATGGTTTTTTTCTACTTTCC